>VWZY01003861.1:18492-30958 GCA_013399075.1 Chloroceryle aenea | reverse complement strand
TTCTCCTTATGTTTAGGTAGAAACAGGGACCACCCTGTCCTTCTGAGACAAGAACATTTGGGTGAGTAATGGTCTTATAGTATAGTTATTTCCCTGTGATTCTGCTTATAGAAACCTAAATTGTATGTCAATGCATAGCAGTGTAATACCAAAGGATATAGATACACATATGTATTTCAAAACGCAGCAACTGGAACATTTATTTTCCATGCCTTGGTGTATTTATTGAACTTTGCAGGAATGCAGCTCTACCCGTTGTCAGCAACAGACATGAAACACACATCAAACTGATGGTTCTTCTTGTACTTGGAAAACAAGAAGTTACTTTCCCTCTTGGAAGTTCTCCCTAATGGATTAACGCCAGTAGTGACATAAGATACGTTTGCAGCACTGAACGGAAGAATTTGGATATGACCTGCTGTGTGACCCATTCCTGCTATCTGTGGAGGTCTTCTTAAGAGGAAAAAATGATAGGAGCTGTTGAAGGATGGACTTTCACATATTTTTCAAAGCAGTAAGCTCCTCAGCTGTTGTTTGGGTTTTTATTTTAGCTTAGTTTTTCCAATTACTTAGCATGGAATAGACGTCCTTTTGAGGTCTCCCTCGTTGTGTGAGGGCTGCAGATCGCTGTCTATTCTTCTCCAGCACCCTTGTATGGCAGTAACTGCTGGCTCCATGGTATTGTGTTTTTTCATTGCAAAACCACCCAAAGTGTTTGACAGAGCTGTCTTGGCTGCATAGAGAGGACCAGTGTAAAGCAAACACAGAGAGCTGCCAACTCTGGAGCTGCACAGAGTGTCTACATGACTGGAAGAAGCTCTTCACTATTTATTTTTATGTATATATATATATTACTCTAGTGCTTTTTGACTTTTCTTGCACTTTCCCGTCCTCAGTCACAGCAGAAAAGGTACCAACTATGTCATGACCCCCTCTCCAGTCAGAGCTGCAAGAAGAACCTCTAGGTTTGCTCCTCCTTGCTTGGACAATCAGAGGCAGCACTGGCTCTGCCTGCAGAGCAGGGTCAGCATGTGGAGGTAATCTCCACCAGCCTGGAGGTACCTACAGGTCAGACCAGATGGAGAACACTGATCTATTTAGGTTTCCACCTCCAGATTGCTCACATTCAGCATTTTGTCTCCTTGCAAAAGTTAGAGAAGTTTGCACAGAAGTTAGCAGGAAAGATGGGCTGATAATAATGAAAAGCCTGATGAGATGTAAAAGCAATCTCCTGAGGGAACTTAGTAGGTAATTCTGAAGTGAGACAGGGAAACTGCCAGGCAGGTGGATTTTGAAGCAAATTTGTGATAAGCAGGTCAAAGAGGAAGCCTTACAAAACCCACCTATATATGCAAGCACTTGAAGTCTCATAGCCTGGCATGACAGTGCCATTTCACATAATTAATAATAATAACAATTTAATGAATGCATTAATCTGCAGGGTGATGTTCACTGTCCCATTCTGTCAATCACAGGGGAGGCGTCTCTTTTCAGTTGCACCCTGTGATAGGCCAAGAGGTAATGGTCACAAAGTGAAACATGGGAAGTTCCACCTCAACACAAGGAAAAGGTTCTTCCCTGTGAGAGTGACGGAGCCCGGACCAAGCTGCCCAGAGAGGTTGTGGAGTCTCCTTCTCTGGAGACTTTCAAGACCTGCCTGTGTGGCCTGCCCTGGATAATACCGCTCTGGCAGGGGGCTTGGACTCGATGATCTCCAGAAGTGCTGTTCCAACCCCTACCATTCTACGATTCTATGATCCTGTGGTAACAGCCTCAGCATGCCCCTGCTTTCTCTGCTCCAACATTGGTCACGGTGTCTCTACCACCAGGATGGTGGTTCTGGACACAGGCTCACTCGGAAAACTTCAGTGTAATGTAATATAATGACACTCCTAAAACTGGCCGAGCCAGTTTCTCCGAATGCTCTGTCTGGAGAACCCTAGCCCATCCTCTCCACATACCTACCTCTGCCTCACTGTCACTCCATGCTGAGGAGCCTTTCAAAGCTACAAACAGCCTGTGAGGGCTTTGTTAAGGTGGTTTCTGTGTTCTCTAAGATACAATAAATATTTTCTGGGCAACAGAAATATGCATTAATTTGTGTTCACCCATAACTATCTCTCCATATGTTTAACTATACACCCATAAATGTAATTTAATATAAACTTGAGCACAGTCAGCAAGTAAGGTAAGTTTTCAGATACAGATGAACTCCCATCTAGGGCACTGGATAACTCTGCTCCTCATGGACCTCTCTCTGAATTCAGATATAGAGCTGCTCAAAGCATATGTAAGATGTACTTTTAACTGCACTCACAGCCTTAGGTTAAGCTTCGAGTGTAATGAATTACTAGATGTAAAAAGAGCTGTAAAGCTAGATGTAAAATTGCATTACAGGATGTAAAATTTCTGGCAAAGGTAGTATTTTTTTTCCCCTCTCTTAAAAAGTATAAACATATAACAAGGAACATACATACCATTAAGAATTAAGGCAACAAAATTATTTCTTTTTGTGCCATACCTCAGTTATGTGTTGCATTTACTGCAGAAATGGAATGAGTGGAGGATAAACTGAGTGTCTTAATTTAAAAGGAATCTAGCAGGAAACTAAAAAAAAAAAAAAGTGCTGTTAGCAACAGTCTTTCTAGAATTTGCCAAAAGCAACAGAAAAGGAATTAGGGATTATGATTTCTTCTCACATATGAATATCACACGTACACCACCCTCGCTATGCAAAGAAAATGCTATAATAAAATCCAGTGTAAGCATACAAGGAAGACAAGTTGCTAGTCAAAAGAAATATAAAATGTTTGGTAATTGTCCCATACAAGAATGACACCCATGAAAAGCCTTGCTGTGCTTGGCAAATGGACCCTTAGCAGGTGCAATCATTAATTGCTCTTAATTCTGAGATAATTGGCTGAAACTGTTCCAAGGTTCTGTTTAGACATAGTTTCTAAAGGGTTGATAAGTCATTAATATATGGTATAGATATGACTATTATATTTTGCAGTATTTGCAGCACATCTGTTGTGCTAACTATAGACCGACCTATTGGGCATTAACAGACTTTGTGCAACAGAGTCCTTACCAAGGCACCTCTTATTTAGTAAACCTTAATTATACCTATGAAAGTGAAGCTTTAATACAACCCAAGATGTAATACAGAACAAAATTTAACAGAAAACAAAACATGACCCAACCAAATGGCCAAACCCAAAGGCCACTAAGGAAGAGGGTACCAGGGGTCATCACCTGAGCAGTGATAGGGAGGAGCTTCTCCCCTCACCCCTGTGTATCCCTCTTGACTCCCTTGTGTTACGCCTGGCTTCAAAGCTGATGTGGTTTACATCTGTTTAGGATTATCTGTGTCATAGCACACCGCAGGTGCATTTCAAAGGGCAGCCCAGAAAATCCAGCTCTTGCGCATTAAGGATTGCTAAGAAAATAAACATCTTTAGGCATTTTTCAGTCTTGGTGGAGCGTGCTGAAAGGCAGGCATCATTTTCAGTGGAAAGACTGTTTCTCTGTGTTCTTGTTAGGTCACTGAAACCAAGATTTTGTCCAGTTTGCTAATGAAAGCATCCCACAGGACATGATAGGAGTCTAATTTCACCATTTAAGAGAAGGGGATAGAGTAACATAAATGCTGCTTTTTGTGGGAGTATTTTTGCCCCATTGCCTTCCTGGGGTCATCAAGGGATAGCAATGAAGACAACAGAGTTTTAAGTCTATGAAATGAACGTCTGATCCTCTGGCTCAGCAGTGCTGGCAATGAGATTACTTTGGGATAGGATGAACTCAGCAAAGCACACCTCAACACAAAACTGCAGGACTTTTCCACCCCCCACACAAAGTCTTTGAGTACTGAGGAAATGACGAATTCTTTTTTATTAAAAAAAAATGACCAAACCGTTTAACACGTAATTAAACTCTTGTTTCAAAAGCTGAAGTATACAGAATATCTTGGGGTTTATGTGAACAAAGCTCGTAAAAATAAACTTTTAATGCTCAGTCTACGCAAGTCACACACAGAAATCACATTCCTGGCAGAAAGATATAACTGTGTTCCTGGGATTTGTTTATTTTTTTTTGGTTTTGCATTGTTTGTATTGGTACTGTGCAAGAAGAAATTTCCAGGCAAGTCGGACGTCACTTAGCGTTAAGCATTGAGTTATTTTCTTGCAGTCCAAGCCTGGCATTTTAGCTATGACAAATCATTTTCATGTGCTCTTTGCCAGTGGAGAAGAGGGTCTGAAGCAATCCAAAAAAGAGATGTTTCCAGGAAGGGGAGCATCTTTATTTAGATTATGTTGAAAATCATTCATCCCACAGCTCCTTCTACTCTCTACTCTTACAGGGGTTTAATGAACTAGCAGCACTAAATTTGGCTTCTATTTAGAAAACACAATCCATTCGAAAAAATAAAGTACTTGTGGCAATATAGACAAAGGGTTTGCTAGTAATGTGGTTTAATAAACTAAGCACAAACCTGAAATGCAGAAGCCATTAAATTTCCTTCCTGTATGAGCAAGAGTGCCAGCCCTATACAAGTCATTTATCTTCCCGTGGCTTTTATTCCAGCAATCTATGAAATAGAGATGATAATATCCATCTCAGAAAGGAATTCTGAAGATTGACAAGCTGGTAATTCATGCTGCTGCAGCACAGGCATGACTACTTACTATTAAAAAAAAAGGTAATTAAAAGATAATGTGTCAGTGTTTCTTGTACCACCCTATCCTATTGTGATAATCTTCAAAAGCAGAAAATGACAAATTGTGAGTCCTTTAAAATTTCTTTCAATGTATGGACTTAAATTTTATATCCCATTAGTGAAAATACATTTCTCAAGTTTGCAATTTTCTGTATTGTCAGATTTCTATAAATTTCTCCAAATATTCCAGGTAAGATCAGTGGATTTTTTACAAATACTTTTTCTGAGAGGCAAAACTAAAAAAAATTTGTTATTTTTAATAATTAAAAAATTTTGTAAGAGCTACCTTTCTCAGTTAGTTTTCACATGTCCTAAAGGAAAGTAGGAAGAGTTAACATTGTTTTCAAGGGATTGAGATAGTAACTTCAGATAAAATCCAGCACACGTAGCTACAACTTGGATAAATTACTTTTTACTTTTATTCTACTGTATACTACAATAAACTTATTGCTATTTCTACACTGATCCTTAAGAAAAACTTCAAGTGGTCCAAGAATCTCATCATGGCTCCATGGCTTTGCTACTTTCAATACTGCCATAGCCTGTGCGAAGGACATCTCCACTGAACTAATGTGCAAAGCAAAGGCCCTGGGGAAATGTGAATGTAAAGGAATCTCCTTCTGAGATTATCTATTTCTTAAAGAAAAATGAAAAAAGGTTTTGAGACAGCTGGCAGACTTTCTGTTCTCAATGTATATGATGTCTAGACATAGGGGATTTTGGAACCTATGCAGAAGGTGCATAAGGACAGGGTTGTCTTTGGGACTAAAGTAGGGTTTCAAGGAGGAGACTGGATTCCTGCCATGGGAAGAAGGGGAGAAGCTTCACTGCTTGTTGCAAAACACTCTACAGTGATGGTCCTTAATGTGTCGTTAGAGCTCAGAAACAGTCTTTAGATCTCCCAGACTCAGTTCAAAGGTACTTAGCATACTTGAGGTTTATATCAATTTACTCCCCTTGTTCCTCGTCCCCCAACCACACAACACTTTGAATAGTGCAAATTGAATAGTGCAAACAGTAAGGGCAAACAGTTAAATATCCAACCTGCTCACCTTCCTGATGACCTCATTTTAGGTCTCCAGATGCAAAAGCTTGTTGCCTGCCTGTCACGCTGGCCTGTTGGCCAATTGCCCACTTGTCCTGCATGTCCTGAACATGCATTTCTCATCTCACTTTGGAGTGTATAGATGTTTTAGGGCACAGGACATCTTTTTGCTCTCTGTTTGTCCAGTATTTGACACAATTAATGTTCAGCCCATTCATGATATCGAGAGCACTACATTTAATACATAACCATAGTTTCTCAGACTAAAAAATTGCATGGTGGTAGCATTTTCTGAGAAACAAGTACACAGGCACCCAGTAAAGCAGGCAGTCCCACCCTGAGCTTATTTCTCAAGGCTTTAGCAGGTGTTCATCAGCAAAAGAATTATTGTACTAAGGAAAGGAGAAAGCACTCTTTATCATTAAAAGGCAACCTGAAAACAGACAGGTCCGAAGACGACTAATAATGATTTTCACTTTTTTATGTGTTGTTGTTTATAATTTTTCTTTTAGACAACTCTAATTAATAAAACATTACAATGTAAGAAGCCTAAATCCTGAAATATTATACTAAGTGAAAATAATGAGAAAGCAGGAACTCTCACGTGTCTTGTGGAGCATCCTCTGGAATCATATCTCTCTCTTTGCTGACCACATAAAAAGCCTTTGGAAACCAGTTTATTAATTCAGGTGCCTGGAAGTGGGGAGTGTGACTAAACCTGATGAAAATGAAATGATAGAACTGAAAATAGACCTATGAGCACATATGCCTTTTATTAAGTAAAAAGTTCTGTCTTATAGGGTCAGACAATTTGGCTAATAATAGGTTACACAAAAAGCTAGTGTGAAAATGACAAAGCTTTGCAGGAAAGCAGCAGTCTTCATGGTGAAAATCAATGTTTTCCTGCCATCTTTCAGAAGTTAGGAATGTGAAGAAGGTCCTGCAAGAGCTGATGGCTCCACTCCACTCAGAAAGGAATTGCTCTGCCTATTAAAATGATAATTTTTTCTTTCCTCAAACTCAAAACATTAATCCTAAAGGGTTCTGGGGTGCAAGAAATACAGAACTTTCAAAACCCTCTACTGTCTATGCTGAATATCTAAGCATGTTTTAGGGTAAGTGTCACGATTTTCAGCCTGCTTCCCTGTTAGACATTTTTCGAGGCACAAACACAACACTAGGAAGTAGATCATGTGTTTTATTTACACAAACTCAAACACACAGAGAAAATAAAGTGATAACCTTCTCAAGGATAAGCCTTCGACTTACCTTTCCTTAAGAAGACTTACAAAGAATAAATTAAAAATATCAGTTAGGTTCCCAGTTTTGCAACTGAGCATCTAATGTATCTTTGTCACTAAAACTTCTCATGACTCAGTTGCAGCAGCAAAACAACACATCTGAAGACTTAAACAAATAATCAGCTGACAGTACAAGTTGATTTGGTGCTTTTTTTTAATCCAATTGACCTTTGTCAAGGCAAAGGCAAAAGAGCAATACTTGACATTTTGCTCAAAATAAAGAAAACATAATTTAGTATTTTTTATCCAACTGTGGTTAGCTCCAGCTTCACAGTTGCTCAACTCTTTCCAGACACAAATGATTTGCAGTCCTCACATGCATTAGAAAGCTTCCTGAGAGAGTTGCTACTAAGTGGTTATATTCAGAGCTCACATTTAACTGTCGACATGTTCCCCTTTGGAGAAAAAAAATCCATCACAAAAAATCAGTATGAAAAGAAAACATTGGCAACGTTACACTTAAACACTTTCAAACAAACTGACTTTGGAATGAACATATGACAGCACAGTTAGAGAGTTCCTTAAATTCATGGTTCTCTTGTTAACAGAAGGAAATACTGGAAATCTCAAAGAATTTGGTGGAATGAGATCACAGCCACACTTGGTGTTTCTGAGCAGGTGAGATGTGTAACTGTTGGCCCATACAAATCACAGCTGGCATAGAGCACTGTGCTAGTCAACACAGTCAAAGTGAATTTAACTTTAGAAGTGATGCTCGATGCCTTCTTTATGCCCTCACACCACTGTGTCTCCTGAGCAGAACTGAAGTGCTGGAGCTCAAAGAAACTGCTCTGAGTTAGAGCCAGCTCTGAAAAAAAGCCTAAATTCTCTGAAAAATGCCTGCTGAGAGACGGGATACATTATTTTGCGTGCAACAGGACAGTAGTGTGATTGTACAGCTGCTGGAATCAAGGGCAGTGTGCACACAGACAATAAACAACTGCTGACATGTGAAATACTCTCAGGCTTCTGAAATAAGATTTTCAAATCCCTGGCCACCACTAATATTTTTTGCCAACTCCTACCATATACAGAATTCATTTCTTGGACCAATGGGCTCAGAAATGTCCACAGGATCCCAAATAATGCATCACTAGTACCTTTTCCAATGGCATTTATATTGCTGTTCACTACAAAATTAGCATCATAATTGTGTCTTTCAAGCCTACATCACACTGGTGACTTGCATTTGATCTGAGATAAAGCAATACAACCATCTCAGTTTGTATTTTCAGTTGTATATCACTGATATCAACTCATATCAGAAAGTGTTTTGCTATTACTATCTTAGCACCTAAATCTGCACCTGGAGTCATCAGGTCTCTCATAACTCATATTAAGTCACTTCACAAACTAAAAATCACCCATTTCATTGTGTAGGATGTATCAGTCCTCTATATCATCAATAGCCCCTAAACTGCTGTAATCAAAAAGCTATATTAGCATTTTTTTATATACCATTGCCATAATGAAAATGCTTTTGAGGAAAAAAATGAATTAAAAAAAAACAACAAAGAAAAAAAATTCCACATATTTTCACCTCTATCACTGTTTCACGAAGTCATTGTCTCTTCTGGCAAACTGCCTCCCCTTTAGTCCTGATATGACTGGTTAGAGTCCACACCAACACCTCTCTAGAACAAAGCAGTTCCAAAAAGAACCCAGGGAACAGTTTCTTTGTGGCTAACTCTATCCCGGTTTGACCAACTTCTAATTCATTATTTCCTAGGCTACCGAAGTCATTATCAACTGCACTTAAGACACGTCCTCTGTCTTCACTGGAAAACAAGCATTTGTGTTTTATATGAATGTATCATAGAATCATAGAATCATCTAGGTTGGAAAAGACCCATGGGATCATTGTGCCCAACCTTTTCCCCTACTCTACAAGTTCCCCCCTAGACCATATCCCACAACACATCCAGGGATGGCGACTCAACCACCTCCCTGGGTAGCCTGTNGGCACACTGCTGGCTTGTGTTCAATCGCTTGTTAATTACAACCCCCAGGTCCCCCTCCACCAGACAGCTCTCCAGCCGCACCCCCCCAGGCCTGTAGCGTTGCCTGGGGTTGTTGTGGCCCAAGTGCAGGACCCGCCACTTGGCCTCGTTGAAACTCATCCCATTAACACTGTCCCAGTGATCCAGTCTATTCCACTCTCTCTGGAGAGCCTCCCTATCCTCACGCAGATCAACACACCCACCTAACGTGGTGTCAGCTGAGAATTTACTGATGATAGACTTGATGCCCTATACCTGTGTTGAGGTATAATGAAACTGTGAGACATAAAAGCAATAGTGTCATTTCACTCTTTCTGCAATAGTTGCTTGGAGGCCATTGAAGCTGTATGTAAAGTAGGAGAATGATTTTTTTTTTTTTTTTAACAAGTTTTAGAAGGCTTCATCTGTATTTACTCTGAAGGAGAAAACATCCTTCTCATCGTGACGAAATAGCAGGCTTGTACAATATAGATGTTTCTTGTGGAGGAAATATGTGGGTGGAGGTTCTTTTCTAGATACTATTCAAAGTTCACATGCATTTATTTCACAGAAACATTCACCATGTTCAGCATGGGGACATGGATGTACAGAGACTGCTTCATAGTGCTGAATCAGGAGAAACCGAATCCAACACTCCAATGTAATTCCTAAAGATGGATAATATTTTACCTAAAATTCCCAGCCTGTATGATTTCCATGTCTTTGGGGTTTACCATTAGCTCTGTAATATCTGACAATTTCCTAAGAACTCATGACCTCAGTGCCATGCAGCTGATGGATGGGTTGAGATTACATCTTCCCATGCAGTATATCATAGAACCCCAGGAAAATGGGCTGGATGGGGCTTCTGAAGGTCATTGAGTCCAGATGGTCGGTCCACTGATCAAGTCAGTACAGCTTTGTCTAGGTGAACTTTGAAACCTTACAACAATGGAGATTCCAAACCAATCTGGGCAACAGTTCCAGTTCTGTTCTTCCTCTTAGTGAATTATTTTCCTAATGTCCCATCTGAGCCTCCCATGCCACAGTTTTTCGTCCATGTGCCCCTGTTATTATGTGGCACTAGAGGAGAGAGGAAGAGAATGGCATCATCCTCCTTTTAACCACGTTTCAAATTTGCATGCTGCTATTACATTGTCCATTGGTGTCCTCCTCACCTGACTAAATAAACCTAGCTCCATCAGCCACACTTCACAGGACATGTGCTCCAGGGCACCCCCACTGGACCCTCATCAGTTTCTCCACACATCTCGTGAAATGGACACTCCGAAATGGAATGGAGCATTCCAAGTGTGGCTTCACTAGCTCTTAGGTATGGTAACTCAATTCCTCTATGAGCTTTGCTTAATTTCCAAGAGGAGTTCCAGTTCACAGGTATCACAGGGTGTCAGGGGCTGGAAGGGACCTTGGACATCTTCAAGTCCAACCCCCCTGCCAGAGCAGGACCATATAATCCAGCACAGGTCACACAGGAACGCAGCCAGGTGGGTCTTGAACATCTCCAGAGAAGGAGACTCCACAACCTCTCTGGGGAGCCCATTCCAGGCTCTGTGACCCTTACAGTAAAGAATTTCCTCCTCATGTTAAGGTGGAACCTCTTGTGCTCTAGTCTATATACATGTTACTTCCCCTAGTTACTGTCAGCCACAGTTTTCCTGAGGTTGTACTCATCCTTCCTACAATCTGAGAGTACTGTTGTCCTTCTCCTTGCCATCACACATATCCTGTCACCATGACTTTTCAGCAACAGGCTCACAACTATAGGTCCAGGTCTTTCAGCCCTTTTGGATTAATCCCTTTAAGTGGTGCTCAGCCTGTTTCTCCCCTGCTGTTTTCTGCCTTGACCTCGTCTCAAACCAAGCCAGTGCCTGTGAAAACCAGTGAGGAATTAAAAAAAAAAAAAAAAAGTGATGTACTACAGCCAGTTAAAAAGAAGATCATTGTTTTCAAGACTAAGAAGCCACATGCTAAACTTCTGAATTCTACGACCATCAGTTAATGGTCTTAAAATAACAGCACAAAATTTAGAAGTCTAGATTTAAAGGCAAAATACAGATTGATTCTACATTATGACTATACTGAGATACTTCTTTTAGCTGAGTCATCGGAAAAAAGAAAAGCTATTTATGGTGACACAAAGAGACTGGCAGCAATGTAAAATGAAAAGCTGGGGTTTTTTTTACATGCCAAATCAAACTGGTTGCTATTTTATTTAAGAAAAGTTCACTCTTATCAAGAGTTGGAAGAAGAACACATGTCATCCCAAGTCCTTTTCAGTGCATACACTTCAACTGATCACAGAAGTACATTATAGGTATATTTCTTACTTCTTGTTGTGTAACTACATAATTCTGTGTACTACATAATTCTTGCTTAACAGTAAAATCTTACTATATCTTACTAAATCTTAATAAAATCTTACAAAGTCTTACTAACACCTTTTGAGAGGAATAGTTAAAACTCCTTCCCTCATCTCCTACCTCAAAAAATTATTAGTAGTGTTTGGAGATTTTTCCTGAAAGATATTTTTAATGTATAGTTTTGCAAGAATTGCTGAAGGAGCTTCATAGTTGCTGGAAGGAGCTGGAAGGCTGAAGCAGCTTTATGGATTCTAAGAAGTTATTTAATGACAATACTTTAAAAACAAAATGAAACAAACAAAAAAAACCCACTATTATATTTTCTACTTTACTTGATTGAAATACTAAATGTTTGTGATTGAGTATTGGTTGAAAATCAGTAAAACAAAGCCCACTTCAGTACATTCTTTCACTCTGCTTTTTGACAATTAAGCACTATCCTACATACTTTCATTGTCAAAAACACAGCTGTAGACACAAGTTTCTTTCTTCTGACATCATTTTCTCCTGTATCTTTAGGAACTATTTAATTCCAACTTAACAGTGCTTCCTGCGTTTACCTGACACTGCACATATTTCTTGTTTTTTTTTTGTCCTCAGCTATAGACTGGTTTTGAGTCCATTACCCAAGGACTGGAAGAGGCAAAGGGAGTAAAAACCATCATTACAAAAGTCATTACAGTAATTGTAAGTTAGAGTGTGTTTAGGGTGGTAACGAGGAATTATTCCTTAAGAAGGAAATAGTATGCATTGAGAAAGGGATATAAAATTGAATTCAACATTGTCTTGATTCACTGAATAATGAAGTCACTTGGATGGCTTTAGAAGTTTGCGTGGCTGGTATAACGTATACCAATGCTATTGCCCAATCAGGACTAAACCCCAGAAATTTAGCTGATGATACCAAAAAGTGTGAAGTTGCAAAAAAGTGAAAAGTTTTCTTTATTTGCCTTATATTAGTTCTTTTTTCTTTTTCTTTTTTTTTTTTTTATTTTTTAATAAATGCACATACTGAACTAACATTCAGAGATTTTTACTTTAAA
>VWZY01003861.1:280-16521 GCA_013399075.1 Chloroceryle aenea | reverse complement strand
TGAATCATGACTATTCCAGCCAATGCCAGTTTTGGGTGTGCCCCTATTCACTTGTTTTCTGCACATCCATGTATTTCTTGTTAATATGTACCTTGGGCTTTTCAAACATTTGTACATGAAAATCTGAGTCTTTTCTTACTGCAATTCAATACAAATAAGTTGACTTTTAAAAACCGTTGCTTTAGGCAAGTCAAACGTTTTGCCTAGTTTGGAAAACCACCAGTCAACTCTACTTTCAGATTATTCCTGTGTTTCTTAGGAAGATGTATTTTACATGTAATGCTGGTGGTCATTATGCATCCGTGAGTCATCCTGGTGTGCTCAGAGAACAGGCAAGGGCATTTTGTGCTTATCTGCATCAAACAAAACAACCAAACAGGATCTTTAAATACTGTGGTTAATAATGGGATCACAATTTTGATTTACTTTTCTCCTGTTTTAAAAATTATGAAAAAATGGATTTTTGATACTGTCAACAGGTAACGTTTCACTATTTCACAAGAGCAAGGTTTTGATTTAAAATTACTTATAATTTAACTAGTTTACTGCTGGGGCTAGGACATGATGGGACTTAGCACAAGGGGCAGCTATGAGGTATCTAATACCTTGCAGTTTCCATCACTGGTTCAGTTTCTTCCTCCTCCTCCTCAGATGTACAACCTACCATGTGTATCTATAGCATTATCCAGACATGGTATTTGGTTTTCGTGTGGTTTCTTTTTCCATCCAGTGGAACCCTGTCTTCTGCAGTAGAACCATCTCCAGCATCACCAATTACACAAGCTTGCATCAATTCCACATCAGTTTAGCTTATTTCTTATACTGATTAAATAGTAGGTGAGAAAGGGAAACAGTCTCCATAAAATACTGACAGAAGGAACCAAATCCTCAAGAATTAACTTTTTTTAAAGGCATTTAGCTTCACACAAGTCATCTATAATGAAAAAGGTCCATATGCTTTTTTCCTCTCCAGTGCAAGAGATTTCTTTTTACCACAAAGACACCAGTGATGCAGACAGGTTAGTTTTAAATGTTCCAGGGGGAATCTCCTTGAAATATATTATTATTACTATATCCACAATTTCCTGTGGAGTGTGCTAGGCTTTATCCATATAGATAAAGACCACAAGATCATAATCCTTACACGTTAAGATATTATTTAACCACCAGATGGTTATTTCTAAATCCTAAAATACAGCAGTGTCCAGCAGTTTGCTGTAAATATAGCCACAGAATAATCAAGATTATACTAAAACAGTCAGCTGCAGGGAAAAGCCTGAGAATGGGTCTAAAGCATCATCCCAACCACTCTTGAAACAATGGGAAGAGATCCACCCACCGCCATGAGGTTTGGATCTATCGAAGAGCAAACAGGCTTCTGAAACCCCCTTAACTGCATCATTGTTTAAACGGTATATGCTGTATGCAAAACAGCTTGTGAAATCCTAACTCCTGTAGGGAGAAGCACAGGAGACAGTGGTTTATTCCTTCACTCCTGATCCCAGAAAGTGTCTTGTGAACAAATCCACAGAGGCTATTGTGTGTAAAGAAGAGGTAAATGCTCCTCTCAGTTTTGCACGTGAAAAGATTAGGAGCCAAAGCCTTTAAGGGAGAGTGGAGTGTGTTTCTAAAAGAGAGATGCTGCCTGGGTAGGATAACCAAGAGCATACTGCCGAGGAACTCAAAACATCAGATATCCTAAATGTGCTTCTTATCCTTTTCCTTTCATGTTTTTCTACATTTATTTTTCAGTTTGCAAACGAGCCATTGTCCCCCCACACAGCAGTTTGAATGTTTATTCCTGAAGTCACAGGGAAAGAGTTGTTGCTTTCCCCTTCATCCACTAGAACACCTCGCTACTATAAACTCGACTCTGATGGGAATGGTGTCCTGCAGGAAGTCCTTGGGCACAGTCTGTCTTTCACAGAGGATTTCCCTACCAAGTGCATTTCCTAGGAAATTTATGTCGTAAGTCTAAACAACTAAGCTGGATAACATGCAGTGTCCTTCCAGTCTCCCAAGATGAATCTATTTGGATATCTAACCCATTTTAATGGGTCATGTTCTGCTTCGTTACATGGTCTGTAGCTCCTGAGCAGCAGGGAAGCAGGTCTCTGTTTCTCATTAACTATTTCGTGGTCTCTTTCCTGTTGAGGAAAAGCTCCTAATGAACACTGAATTGTTTTCCAGCCAAAACAGGGCATGTTGTGTAACAGAAATGCCCACCAATAAATGGCAAAACCACCTTTTATTGCAGAAAAACAGCCTCCTTTCAGCAGCCAGCATCAATTCTGAGAGCTCATAGAGACATAGCACATAGGAATGAGATGCCAACAGCATGCACTAACAGAGAGCTAGTTCCTCTAGAAACCATCACAAAAATGTGTTTTCCACCATTACTACCATTTGCCTCTCACGTTCCCAAACATCTGGGCTGAGATCAAAGCTTCAAAGGGCACTGGAGACAATTTTCCATGCCATGGATGAACCTCACTCTGCAGAAGGACCTCTCAGCAAGGGAGAGTGTGCACCGCAAGAACAACCCCTTGTTAGCAGGAGTCTGGTCTGAAAAATCTTTATAATTTGTTCTCATTTGTTCAGCATTCAGTACTTGTAACATGTATCACAGGTATCACAGGGTGTCAGGGCTTGGAAGGGACCTTGGAGATCTTTGTGTCCAACCCCCAGGTCATTTTCTTCCATGCAGTTCGCATACTTGTCATTCTCTCTAAGTAAGACAACTTGGTGTACTTGGTTATTTGATAAAAAGAACAGATTAAGGAACTTTACAGATTCTTCACCGGGTTCCTTCCTTATTTTTCATTTCATGTTGCATGTCTGATCACCTGAGCAACAAGTCACTTTTTCTGCTTCCCAATTAAATAAATGGTAACTGAGAGCAATGTATGTGGGGGGGTTATTTAAAATGTGGGGGCATCCCAGGAAATGTTTTTTAAACTTGTTTTATAGTAGAGATTTACAAAGCACTGAAGACAATCACCTATTAAAGCAAACAAACAAATATAAAAGCTGCTGTACTGTGAAAGAGATGCTCCATTTTTTTTTTTTCACTGTTCTCAGGGTGTCTAACACTAATAGGATACTTTTTTCTTTTAACTACTTGGCAACTTTGTACTTTAAGAGGTAATTTCCAGTCTTTTGTAATAAATGGTAGGGTGATTGTCCTATTACATTTAACCTCTGCAAACTCCAGGAAGGGATAAAAAAAAATTAAAAAAACATAAAGTGTGAAGTTCTGGAGCTCCTCATAGCTAGAAGAAAAAGTTTTTATTTACCACTGCTGGAGTTGGAGCTTTACACCTGCACTTTTTTATTTAAAATATTAACCAGGAAGGCATTATACCTTTGGAATATTTGCATTTCCTTTCAATAAAGGAACACTTATTTCATATTTGAGGTTTTACAGATCCTCTAGGGCCAGGGACAGGCAACAGATATTTTCTGTCTAAATAACAGATAAAATAACAGATTCCTCCTTTGATGTCAAAGATCAGTATTGATGTAATCTGAACACAGGGGAAGATTGCAGTATTTCTTTCTGTTTTGTTTCGGGCTTTTTTTTGTTTCCTAGCTCCTCCAAAGGATCTCAAACAAAGTTTTTGAATGTTTATTCCCCATCTGTCTAATTGAGGGTGGAGGTGCAGCTGGGATGTGCCTCTGAAAGATCAGAAACACACCTGCCAATGAAGGTGATTTGATCTCTGTGCACGACCTGCTGCAGGAGACAGCTGACAGAAATGTATAGCTCTTGATAGCATAAGTGATTTATGTCAGGTCTTGGAGTACCAAAACAATACATACAGAAATATATTCTTTCAGCAGCGTGAAATTATGGTGGAAATACTTCTGAAATTATAATATCCCCAGAAAATATTCCAGCAGAAGCACAGAAGTTATATACTCCCCATGCAAGTCTTACTGGCATTTAACTTGTCTATGGATAAATAACACTGGTAAGAGGCCAGTTAATAGCCAACAACTAGCCAAATAAAAAAAAAAAAAAATTGCTCCTAAAGTTCAAAGATTTTAGAGTGCATGAATGGAAAAAAAAACCTACATAAAGAGCGTTAAATTTGACCAACTGAAAAACTTCAGACAGCTTGAGAAAAGCAAATATTTCTGGTATTGTTTCACTTTCAGCTGGATCCAAACAAAATCCTAACTTTGGAGTCGTTCAGTGGTGCATCTCCAATAGTAGTCATGACTATAACATTATTCTGGGCATGCTTTTATACCTGTGTTTTCCATATCACTTGATATCACACTGAACCAGTCGTGCAATTAATCCCCCACAGACCTTGTGGGCCTCATATTTTACACAACTGGCTTTCATCATCCTGTTTTACTTCTTGACATTGTTGCATAGATTGGTGTCTTGACACTGGCTACATTAATTAACATAACAATAATTCTATGCTTTGAACTTTACTGGAATAAAATGAAATTTCAAGTTATATAAAGCAGACCAGTATAAAGTCTCTTCTGGCAATTACATGGAAGGGTCAACATTCTGGCCAAGAATGGTAATTTTAACTGAGTACTCATATCCCCCTTCTCTAAAAGTGCACTGGTAATAAAGTAATTTTATTTTAAAGCCAATATCCATGCATATTACAGTGCTCTGGCACTGTTTTACCTCTGCCATAAAACCTCCATTATAACAAATTACCCTTTTCAAACATTTTTACTCGAGATAGTTCCGTGTAACAGAAACACAGACTGGGTTCTAGTAACAATTCTTTGCAGAGACAAAGTAAGGAAGGACAAAGATACATCTACGTGCTGGTACCTAAACATCACCCCACATTCGGGCTTGATATCAGTGCACTAAGTTTCTAAATAACACTGCAGTAGTTACAGCTGTAATGATAAAACTCTGACAGGGGTTTACCCCTACTCTTGAGATTTTGCAGGAGAGGAAAAGGGAATATATGTGCTTTGGTGCTACTGCCAGTGCTGCAGAGCTGTGGCAGTCTAACTGCAAAAAAAATCAATTTTATGTCTATGCTGTAGATAATTACTGGAGCTAATCCATTCATCAGACTTCACAGAAGAAAAAAACAAAAAACAAACAACAAACTACATTTTAACTACTTTGAGCAAATATGTGCCAATATATACAGAATAATTAAGATATATACTGAATAATGAAATGTATTACAAGGAGAAAAATCTACTTTTTTTTTTTCAATTTAAAAATGAAATTACATCTGAGGTGCACATTTTGAAAATATTAGATGGCTACTTAATGGAACTCCCACTTTTAGAACTCAAATCTAAACTAAATCTTTTGTATGAAAATACACCTTTAACATTATTTTTTATTTGATGAGGTGTAAAGATTTTTAGTATAGGAAAATAATACGTGGTTTCACTGATATTTTGCTACAAAATAAAGCAGTGGAATTTGCACACAGATTTAGATATAGATATAATTCCTCTTAATTTCACAGTTTTTAGTCATGAGGGGCATTTTCCTATCCATAATATTATAACCTCTATTCCATAAAAAATTCTGCAATGTGCAGCATAGCAGGGAATATATGCAGTACCGAGTCCAGCTGAAACACATAGAGGTGCAAAAGTTTGAAAGGGCTATGTGCACTTTTATAATTATTAATCAACATCCAATCCATACTTGGTTTTATCAAAGAGAAGACCTTTGTTTCACCAATATATATGCTGTATGAGAACAGCTAAGCCTCAAGGCTCACCTCTTGTAATGGAAAAAAAATTCAATATTAGTGTTATATAATTTTCAATCTTTCTGGTTTTGGGGCTTTGGGTTTGGCTTGGGTTTTTTTTTTTTTATATAGATACAGAAAATTGAAATACTCATCATTTTTGCAAAGCCTGCAGAAATTTCATTTGTACTGGTATAATTATCTCCATAACACACTATAAACAAAAACAAGCAATTTTCTTTCCCGGTGCATTAGCTATGGAATTAAACCTATGCACTTACACTGTTTGTTTCAGAAGATACTGTTTCAGAACAACACAGCCCTTGCTTTCATATGCATTCTATGCATTAATTTGAGAAACGAGCAGAATACATAACCAACACCTCCACCTTGTCACAACGTGCTTCTGGATGCAAAACCAGGACCCCAAACGTGTTGGAGTGGTGGAGGTGACCCCCCAACCCTGCAAGAGAAGAGAAGGAAAAGGCACCAGTTCCTACCTGCCGGCTGTTGAAGATGATGAAGAAGGCCAACATCCAGAGGTGCCGGTAAGCCATGTGCAGTCCTCCCCACAGCCAGGTGATGGAAATCAGGGCAAAGAGGTACAAGACCAAGGGGATCTCTGGAAAACAAAAAAGATAGAGGTTCAGCTGTTGCACCCTGGCAAAAACACTTTTTAAAGCATTGCTGCTTCAGGGCCTGCTTTTTCCATCTCTGGACAACCTTGCATTGTGTTGTCCAGCCATGGGTAACTCTTCTCCCTCAGCTGGGTGGGCGTCCCAGGGATTTCAGTAACACACCCCAACATACACACCCCTTCTGGGACCAGGAGACCAGCAAAAGAGCACGACCAGCTGGGGACTAGGAGGTGGAGTGTCGGGGGGGCACAGCCCAGCTCAGCAAACCTGGTGTGGGTGTTTTTGGGGGGGGAAGAGTACACATGGGAAGAGTACAAAAAGTGTGTTGGCCTTGGGGGAAACAGGGGAGGGCTTTTGGCAAGCTCTGGAAATCTGGTGAGGAAATGAGCTTTCATTAGTTGAGAGGAAAGGAACAAGACCAAAAGCATTATCAACACAACACCTGCCGTGGCTCTGGCAGCTTATAGAATCACATAGAAATTATAAGAATAGCTTATCCTCTGATCTGTGGTTACTTTTGCTCCAAGGCATCTGACGCTATAGAGCTTTAAGTGACAACCTTCACTCATCTGAGGAGGCTCCAAAGACAGACTTGGCACCCACTGACTTTATTCACCTTTACAAATACATGGAGCATCCGTCCTTAAATCACACACATACACACACACACACAGAGCTGCATTTTAAATTCCCTCCTGTATTTACAGCATAAAAGATGTAAAGGAAAGCTGGCAGAAAGCCATCTGCACGGACAGAGCCTGAGAAAAAGAGAGCAGAAATTCTCTTCCACCCCCACCCACTCCTATTGCCAGCTTGCCCATGCTGGTGGCAGATTTCAAAGTCCATGTTTGCCCAGGTCTGCAGATTTTCTGGGGCAGAGGTGCTTGGCCATCCATTGCCCCTCTCTGAAATAGTCATGAGGCATCAGCAAAGAGCTGCAACACGCTTTTGCCTGGCATCATTCTAGAAACAGCAGTTTGGGAACACTTCAGGCATTTTGTTTAATACCAGGCAAATAGTAAATGCTTTCTGATTGTAAGCAACAGCCAGAGTCAAGACTAGTGTCCAGCAAGGCCAGCAGTTGTTGCTTCGGGGTTACAATCACTGCTTTGGCAGAAATGCCCATCTGTATTTTGTAGAGCAAGGGAATGCCTTGAAGTGAAGCACAACACGAGTGGGTGCTGAGTTCTTAAAGTTTCCCTTGATAAAGCTGAATACCAGTCAGTAAAGCCTGGGGTGCAAACCTTGGCCTGGGCTGTTCTGCAACCACTCTTTTATAGTATGACACAACGTTTAACATGGATATGTATTTTCTTACTGAATTTTGGTGAGATAACTGTGTTACACATGAAAATTGACAACGTGCTAGGGTGGTGATAACCTAGGATTAGAGGCAATGAAGTATGAAAATAAACTTAGCTCTTAGGAGCAGTTAAGAAGGTCTTGGTTTTTGCACAAGGAAACCAAACCAAGCCAAATCAAAAAAACCAGCAACAATTCTTATCTACTTTTACTGGAAAATAGCAAAGGCCATTAATTTAACAGTAAGAAAATCAGGTTCCCTAAGTAAAGGTGTTTGATATCGCAGCTCTAATTATCATTAAGGTACTTTTGTTCTGCCACTTATGTCTGAGGACATGATATAAATCCTCTCCAGTCTGGCTGTTTATAACTAGTGTTACTTTTGTGTATGCAGGACTGTGAGCTGCGGGCTTGCAGTGGGTGGGAGGATGCTGTGAGTTCTAGTCAGCATGGACCTCTTGCAGGACTTGTGAAGGCATCACAGGTGGTACTGCTGCTTTAGAGTGGAATTAGATTCGTGCATTTCATGTCACTGGAGATCTAAGGATCTCTACAATATCTGCATAGACAACACAGGACCTGTGGAAGACCCATATCCTCATGAAGAGAAAGATGGAGGGCAGACTCGATAACGTGGGTTGCCTCAAATGCCAGTCGATGCCCATTAAGCACCTGCGTCACTTTTTTCATGTCAAGGTGAGTTCTGGCCAGAATTCATTAACTTCAGACTCCCCATGGATCCCTGAACATGACACTAACAATACATGTGTGTTTTTTGGAGCAGCATCAGGGGGAGAAGATTAAGACTTTGCACCTCTGTTACATGTCTGGGAATACTTTGATTTTCTTCCATGAATAGAATGGAAATGCAACGTATTTCTCATGCCACACTCCAGAGCCACAAGTATCCCTTGCACACGAAGCACCTGTCACAAAGTCCCTTGGACAAAACAGAAAAATTCCTTGTGGCTTTGATGGAAGTTGAAACAAGCTTTCCTTTAGCAGCTACTAACATATACGGCCAACATCACTATGTTTCTACAATAACTAAAAATACAAAGCCCTCTGAAGCACCAGGTAGTACAATAAGAAGTACAGCATGAGGTATTTCTTTCTCCTACATGGCATATACTAATGAACCCAAATACTTATTAGATCAGTTCACAAAAACAAAGCAAACAATGCAAACACAAACACAAATAAACAAACAAAAAAGCAACAGACAACCCCCTACAAAACCAAACAAATCCCAAAGAAATATAACCTCAAAGCTTTTGAAAATAAGAAAACATACATCAAAACGTCACTTCTTGCAACTGTAATTCTAAAGGTAAATTCAGTAATTATCTGTACAGCAACTCATTATTTGTTCACGGGTATTAACTGAACGAAGAGAAGAAAGTAAATTGTGGGAGGACAAACTGCAGCCAGTGGAATGTGCTAAAAATTATCACCATGATTTCTGCTTTTAGTGCATAAAAATCACCTAAGGAAAAATACCATGATGAAAATCCTAACTTAAGCACTTCTAGATTACTGAAACCATAGGTGGCTGAAACCGCTGTTTAGCTGAAGCTGAAGGAACTGGAGCAGTATGATACGTAGACCATATACCTTTGATGTACAATGATCTGATTTTACTGTTTTCAAGTGTATGTGAGGGGGAAATTACGTAAGTTTGGTGCCATCTCACCAGAATGAAAGACCCAGAATCAAGCTCCCCTAATTTAATGAGATGTCAGTGGAGGGTTTCCTGAGTTATTCAGATAAAATCTGATGTAGTTAATGATATTAATACAAAATATGTCAAATTATAAATGCATTTCTGCTGGTTTTTGGTGGAGTGAGTGAGCAGTGGGGTGGGGGGGGCTGACTTAAAACATGACAGCACTATAACAAGAAAAAAAAGTCTAAAGATACCTGCTTTTTTCCACATGCTGAATATTGGTGCAGTTCAGGATCTGCTTTTATCTTTCTGAGTAACCGCTGCTTTATTATCAGTACTGTAAAGGGTTAATACAGAGCTGAAACTTTGGCAGCATTTAACGTCTCAGCTGTCTGAATTCTCTTCACCCACATTATTCAGGTGATTTGTTGTATTTTGATCACACAAAAGCTCAATAACTAGAACAAACAGATCATAACATAAGCAACAATTTCTTTCAAGTTAGTAAAAACAGCACTGCGTGAAGGAAAAGGTTGTCAATAAATGGGTTTGAAATGACAGTTCCCTTACCTGTGATTTCCTTCACATGCAAAATAACCAACAACCCCCTCCCAAACAAACTCAAAGTGTATTTCTGAGCAGATGAATCTTCACTGACACGAATTTTACTCGAAATCCAAGTGCAAGTTGCCTTTAGACTACTCAAGTTTGGCTGATAGAACACTGATGTGGAGCAGTCAGCTTGGCATCAGTGTGATGGAATTGAGATACCATCAGGCAGCTCTGTTGGGTCTTATATGTTCAAACCATTCCAGTCCATAATTTTTTACACCATTGCCACACCTCTTTTTAGTACTAGGAATGAGGAAAGATTTTATTTAAGAAACAGTCAGTCCAGCCAATCCTTACCTATATGTATATATAAAATATATATATGGATGGATATGTCACCATCCTGATTCTTCATGTCTCTCCCTGAAATATCTCCCCTTTATCCTAACTATAACCTTAGGAAGCTTTGGGAGAGTTGATGACTCAATACACAAAAACACAGTTTATGCAGATTTAATTATAGTTTTTTAGAGTTTAAAAAGTTACCATAGTCCAGCTTGGCATTTGAACAAGTGAAATTACATATATTAAATTCACAAAACAACTAAATGTGCCCCATTTCTCACTTTTTCCCCATTGGTGAAAAAAAGGCTATTTTCCTTATTAGCTTATCTATAAAAAATATTTCTCTGCCACGATTACCGTTCTGAGGGCTGTGGCACATAGTAATCCATTTTTATGTCTGGTAAAGCTGTAGCTTTACTTTGGTAGAGGAATCCTTAGAGTTAACACATGATTTTGTCCGGTGATTTACATAAAAAATGATGATAGTGAGAATTTGAAATACAGTCTGCAGTATTTCTATGACAGGTTTGGATTAGGTTACAAAACTCATAAACCGGGAAAAGTGTTAAAATGAAGGAAAAATTCAATTACCTCAATGGGAATATAAAAGGAATTGTCTTGGGTATGAAGGAAAATTTATCTGGCCTTGCTTCCAGCAAGGGCCAAAAGAGCTGCCCAGATGTGATTCTAATCCCAGAAATTCCCCCATTTACAACTCAGGAGCTTCCTGAGCCAGACATAGTTTAGTAATCTTCAGGGGACTTCTCTTTCACAAACTCATCTTGAACTAATTACAATGAACTTTGATAATTCAGAGCATCCAGTGGCAAGAAACTCCCCAGAAATAGCATAAGATTCAGGTAATAAAATGCCAGATTGCTCAGCTTCAGCAGCTGTCAGCCTTGCATTTGTTGTTTGGTTTCCTTTTAGCAGAAAGAAGAAGAAGAAGAAATAGAAGGAAAACAAAAACCCTAGATTTCCAAATGGCTATGCTTTTGCCAACAGTGGTTTAATGACATAAACTCACAAAACTTTGTATTTCTGAAATAGGTTTCCTGAAGAAATTAAAGACTATGGGTTTAAGTTTCATCTTTGCTGCACTCTAGGCCACCTGTGTTGACCTTCACAGTGAAATAACTTGATGATGAGGCTCATTTCTACACCTACTGCAACTAAGCAGGTGGCAGCAACTTCCTGAGGTCCAGAAGAAATTTTATCACCACAGGACTGTTGTCCAGTCAGCCTCTGCATGACTTCCTCAGAAATGAGAACTCTAACAGCCGTCACATCTCTGTGCACAAAAGAACTGGAAAAAAGGTGAGAAATAACTAAATTTTACAACAGAGGATGAGACTGCTTAAAATTTATTCAGTAGCTGGGGCCTGGAATAGGTTCTGCCTGTTGAACAGTGCTGGTTCAGAAACTGCAGAGAAAGAACAGAGGAGAAATAATTTTCCAGTATCTGTATGCACCAACTCCTTAATACGCCAGATACACCTATTTTGGAAAGCATGGGAAGGAGAAACCTGCCAACCTGTACCTGATGGCAGTAAGAGCCATGCAACCTCTTGGTGGTCCAAGAATGAAGCAACAACTCACTCAAGGGCATCAAAAGAGAACCAAGTCATAATCCTGTGAAACGATGAGAAGCCCATCGCTCTGGAGACAGTCTGTAGCACCGCTAGGAAAAGTAACTGAAATGAACTGGAAAAACTTTGTGCTGCTTTTATGGACTGCCAGTGCTGGCACTCTCTTCAGGACACCAGGATTAGTCCCTTCAGAATGACACATTCAGTCAAGCAGGTGAGTTTTGATGATGTTTTGATGATGTTTTTGCAAGTGGCACCCAGGAAAATAGTGTAACTTTACAGTTTGAATTACATTATGTATTTCAGCATATAGTAAATTATCTTCTTCCTAGAATAGACACCTAAATCAAAAGAAAATAAACTTCATATTCTGAAACTACCAATTTTCTGTTTCGTCTGTTTGAGGAGATAGAACCACTCCTTAACTATGTATGCAGTATGTTTAGTTACAAAACTGTCAGGTAGACTGCCAGAAGGTTTTCTTTCTTCTTTCCACACCTGATATTATAGATAAAATTCTCCAGAGCACTGAATGTGAGCAGTGAAAAATGTTACCTCAAATAGAAATTAATAAAACTGGAAATTATTAACCAATATTAAAACTCAGTAGCACTGAGTATGTCTTTGCAGCAAACTTCTAGATGGAAAATAAAGAATGCACTGCGCTTTCATCATGTATCAAATGTTTGCATTCTCACCACTGTGCTGGCCCATATTATGTCTTCTTCTATTGCCTCAAGTGTTTAATTATTTTCTAAAAATAGGAAAGTCAATAAAAGAAGCAATTAAATAATACAGCTTTAATGATTTTCTATGTTTATCTGTAAATATTTACTATGTGTCTTCCCCTTAGGTTGTTTAACTGATAATGCAGCTTTAATTGCTTTTAATTGTTCTTGGCTAGACATGAAGACCTACTGCAAAACCTGAAAGGTTTTCACAAACATTTTTTCTTAGATGATTGGGGAGTACATGAAGCAATACATTGCTTCATAGAATTTCAATGATTTGTGGGAGACCTAAATTAGTAAAACATGTACAGACTATTGCCTAAGAAGTCATGGGTTAAACTTAGCAACAGAACTATGAAAATGCCACAATTCTTTTTTTTTTTTTAATAAGTTTGAGTAAGTGTGTTCTAAATCCTACTGCCTCTGTTTTCATTTGCTTTTGACAACTGCTGTAGAAAAGGAGTTTGGTAACATGATTTTGTGGCCAAAATAAAGAAGCAGCAGATTTCATCATAGAGTTCAAAGGAGAAGATACCACCACCAACATGCAATCAGTGACTCATGACAAAACCTCTGATTCCAGATGGGGAATATTAAATATGTGCAGAATTTAACAGTGGCTGACACTGAAGAACAGAAAGCTGGTAGGTATGTGTCCATGAAATCTAATTGGACAAAATTGTTGATAGATATATTTGCAAAAATAGGAAGCAGCCAAACCTGTTAAAATACTTCTTTTGGTTCTTCTTTTTATTTTATTTTTATTCATCTGCTTATGCTATTTTCCTTACGCAGGAAACACAACAATTCCCAGAAGAACAGAAAATCAAAAAAGAAAGAAAAATGTGAACCTCCTTATCTCCATATAATAGAATTATTTAGAAATACTATGCAAAATATTAAATGAGTGCTACAGTCACAAATGTAAAGGCATAACTCATGCAAATTAACTTGCTTCTGCAAATTTCTTTGAAGGAAGCGAGCTAATTTAGGCATGTGAAGCACAGTGCAAGCAATCTAAATTACATGAATGCAGATGATGCACTGAAGTTATTATCTTATTCAGATCTTTGTTCTTTATTTCAGCTTGTAATTATGCTTGTGCATTTTGTCTTAACTGTACTTGTAAAAATCTCAGAAGGCAAGATTTTTTTTCTCCTCATTAGGACAAAGCTCCTGAAGCACTATGAAGACTGAAATATTATATCCAGCATGTGATTGTGATGAATTCTGTCAATACTGCACATAAGTCTTAGTTCAGAGGTAGCCATCATCTGGTTCTCGATTTCTAGATGCACATAGTTGTCTCAAGATGAAAGCATTCCTGCAATTCCCTGTTCCTTCAACTCTCTTAGATGCATGATATGGACGTTATAACTTGAGATAAAGATTTTAGCATATAGCTCATAGGATAAGGAAGACATGTTAAGTACAGATTTAAATATCTTAGAATCAAAAGCCCTGTCCTCAGCATCATTTCCAGAGCACAGGAGCACAGCTGGAATGTCCTGCACTTGCATTTTCTAGGGCTTATTCGTTTCTTGAGAAGACCAGATGGTAGTAGGTATAGGTGGACCATCCAACATGTTCTGTCATGATCAAGAATAGCATACTGCTAAGACAGTAAATATATTAAAGAAATTTATATGAAGGAACACGCAAGAAGGTAGTTAAAGTTTTACAGCTAAATATCTAAGGAATTCTTCATGGAGGTCTATTTTGGCAACATAAAGTTTTAATCTTTAAATTGATTCTGGCAGATTGACAATGGTGATATCTGAATTATTGCATATTTATGCATAGGACACGAAAATTTTGCCACCACACGTTGTTCAATAAATGGAGGTCATCTATTCACGAAGGTATTATCAGGGAAAAATGCAGGTGGTTCTTCATTTCAAATCCTTCTGTTATATTTTCAAGTCTTTTTTTGTGAAATTACAAAAGGGTAGAGAACAGTTGGAAAATACGATTATGTATACTGGATTGATGTCTTGTTCATCTCCAATTTCCATGCTTGCATATTAGGACTGTCAGGAAAAAAAACAAACCAATCCTCTCTTATATAAGCTGACTTCAACCTCCTGTTATTTCAGCCAGATAGAACCATCTTACTCTATACCACCTGATTTCCTTCCAAAGCAGCCTTTTTTATTGCAAACTTAAATATTAGCTCACCCGGGGGCTGTTTATCCAATGCACGCTTCTAACTTGGCTCCCATCAAGGCTAACTTTTGAGAAGTTAGTTTCTATATATAGCAGAACAATCAGTCAACAGAACATGTTTGCTCAAAGGCTGGCAAATTGAATCCATTCGAACTGAAGTCGCTTTTCTAGGAAATTCACTGCCTATCTTTGCAAGAGCAGAGGTAGAGATGACATTCTATGTAAATCACCTTTCATGTTGTTTTCCAACACTCACCTTTGAGGAGGAAGAGCTGCCTGCTCTAAGAGATAATTAATTCTTGGCTCTCCCTTTGCCCTTTCTTCCAGCCTGCTACTGTTGAGGAAAATTCACTGACCTAAGCAAGCTGTATCGTCCCCTTGTCAAACAACACGAATAGTAACAGAACAATTCCAGAGCAGTAAATAGGAACATGGAGAGGGCAACCTCACCTATTTGCTGGTCCAGACAGGGCAACGAGAAGTGTGCAGATCACTCAAATTAGGATCAGGAAAATTCTGTTTGTGTTTATTCTCTACTACAACCTTGTTTTAGTCATATTTGTTTAGCAGCAATAACCCAGGCACAAGAAAAGAGAAAGATAAGCTCTGTGGGAAGATCACAGAGCATTGGCAAAGGGATTGAGAAAAAATACTAAAAGTAGAAGGCTAGCTGTCCTTGTGACATGATGTTTTGTTGAAAGCCTAGAAACTACCAGAACACGAGAGATGAGAGATGTAACTCTACTCAAGAGCACCCAGGATAAAGTTAGAGGACTAGAAAGAATATGCTCATGACAGAAGAGAACGTACAACTAATAAATTAATATTTGCATATAAATATATTTTGAAATCCCAGTTACAACCTATAGTTTTCCAGGAAAATATTTAACCATGTACAAGCAGAGCCTTCTTGCAGTTAACAAGAGGCATGTATAGTGGAACCCAGCATTGTTCTTATGCACTTAGTAACAAGTCCCTTTCAGCATAGGTAGCAACAAACTCTCTGATCCCACAGCCAGAACAAAACAGTACTGCTACCTAAATTCAGGAATATGTTTTACTACAGCAGACAGAATTCATTCTAATATCTGTAGAAGGCTAATCTGGTGGCCTTCCACGATGGAGTGACTGCATTGGTAGGTAAGGTAAGAGCAAGTGATGTCATCTATCTTGACTTCTCTTAAGGCCTTTGACATGGTCCCACACAATATTCTTGTCTTCAAATTGGAGAGATGGGGGTTTGATGGATGGAGTATTTGATGGATAAGGAACTGGCTGGATGGCCACATCCAAAGAACTGCAGTCAAAGGTTCAATGTCCAGATGCAGATCAGTGACAAGTGGTGTCCTTCAGTGACCAGTACTGCTTTATATCTTCACTGATGACACAGACAGTGGGATTGAGTGAGCCCTCAGCAAGGCTGTGGGTGACACAAGCTGAGTGCTGTAGCTGATAACACTGAGGGACAGGATGCCATCCAGAGGGTTCTTGACAGGCTGGAGAAATGGGACCATGTGAACCTCATGAAGTTCAACAAGGATAAGTGC
>VWZY01003860.1:523173-537478 GCA_013399075.1 Chloroceryle aenea | reverse complement strand
AAATAAAAGAAAAAAGAGCAAGTGAGAAAAAAGACAAAACTTTTTGAAGCTTTTGCGGAAAGAAAGGTGAACTCATGCAGGGAATGAGCAGGTTCTACCCACACCAGTGTTTCCAAATTCTATTTATGTGAAAAACTCCTGGATGGGACCTCATGGGTACTGCCACTGCCCCACATGACGCTCCCGACCCTGACACTTCTCAGCACAAAGAGTACAGCTTAGAAGAATAAAAGCAAAAACAGAGACCAGCCCTTGATAATCCAGTTGGTACTACAAAACTGCACCCATCTGTATGGACCTAGGACAGCAGAAGAAGCCAGGGCCCTGGCTGGCCACTGTCACGAGCGAGCACCAGTAATGCACACTGCATTCTCCCAAGAAATTCCAGGAAAGACAGCAACACAAACCTGCACTGGAAATAAGTACCTCCTTCATCCCTCTGAGTAGCAATAGCTGTAACATCCAGATGCACAGTGAAGGCAGGGATTCAAAAACTAAGCTAGGGAACAAAGGAAGTAGGAGTCACTGAGCAGCAGAAACCTCACAGTCCTGGGGGTGAATTTTAACATAGTTAATACTTTAGAAGAGACTTATCTGCAAGTCAGCCCCAAAGGCTTCCAGTTGCTGCATCTCTTGTAATTTTGTGGTATTGACCATCAGCTGCAGGGAGACTGAGAGAGCGGAGCTCTTCAACACTCATAATTCAATAGTAAAAGCCAATCTGAGAAAACCTGACAAACCCTCCTCCCTCTCCCAACAGTCCCCGAGTCTTCAAAATTCAGAAATCTCTTCTCTCCTGACTACCAGGGAAGGAACCCCACTCCTTCCTGACAGCTCCTGCCTGATAGTTGTGCCCCTGAACACTGTGATTAGGCCATTCCTCAGGCACTGCTCTTTTGGGTCATGACCTGCATTCTGTGAGCACCTCCTATATTCCTTCTTCCCATAGGCTCTGGGCTCTGCTACAGACCCACGAAATTGAAGCCCTGATGCTTATGATCTACAAGGGATCTGCTGCAAGCTGTAAAGGTTCTAGAAACAACACGGCTGCAAGGAATCAGGAAAAGCTATGGGTCATCCCACAGCAGGAATAATGTTTTGCCTTATGTTGCTGGTGCTTTCATGAGAAAACCTAAAGCTGCATCTAGAGATGCATTCAAGATGCTCACCCTAACCATTTGCTAAACCCTCACATCATCAATCCCCTGCTGAGAGACAGTATCAGCACCTTACACAGCATAACTGGTAAAAAAATAAAGAAGGTTCCATCTTCAGTGAAGTCAGGAATTGTAGGAGAATTCAAAACACCTGAAAAAAAAAACCAAACAACCAAACAAAACAAACAGCATGGTATTAAATCATCTTGTCTTGCATGAACATGCAGTACAGAATTAACTAGCCTGAAAAAAAACCCATCAGGCACACACAAGTGTATGTTCCAATACATATGCAGCTGGAACTTGACCAGTCCTGAAACTCTTACCTCAAACTGCCCCCTTTGCTTCTCCAAATGCATCTGCCCCAAGAGACGAGACAGCTCAGTGTCTACCATCAGCTGAAGGAACTACAGACCCCTGACTCTCAAGGGACCCAGGGGCGGAACGAGCTGTCCGAGTAGTGCCTGGGGCCCATATACACCAGGCCCCGCCCATAATCCCCCGGGAAAGGGGCGGGGCTAAGTAGGAAAGTAAATCAGTCATAATAATTTGGTTATTGCAGCCTTGGGGTTACCACGCTTCTTTTTTCTAGCAGGACTCCGTGTGCTGCCTAACTCCAACGTTCTGGTCAGGAGCAAGCAACAAAACAGAATTAGATCCCGAAAGAATCCCCTCGCGAAAACGCCTCTGCTTTCAAAGGCAGTGCTCTAAACCACTGACAAGTAATATCACCGTGGCACTCTCCGACTGACTGCCTTAAACAAAGTAGAGACAAGTCCCGAATGTCGGGTAACACCCAAACCCATCGGAACGGACCGAGACGCGCACGGAGAACAGGTGACTTTCAGCGGCTCCCGGTGTCAGCAGCAGATCCTCCCCACCCCGCGGCTTCTCTCGCTGCCTCCGCTTCCCCCGTCGGCAGTGCCGCCTGTCCAGCAGCACGCAGGGGAGGGCTCCTCGATGCCCCTTTCCCGCAAGTCTTGCTGGACCCGTGGAGGCTCACCCACGTAAAGGGACCCGCGGGCCGGTGGCCGGCTCCGTCAGCGCAGCCCCGAGGGATCCTTCCTCGCTGGAGGGACCGGCCCTTCCCTGCTGGAGGCACCCGCCTGTGGCACTCTCTCCTCTGACAGTTTCCCTTTTCAGGTGTTGAATATGACTTTTTTCTTTAAACTGAAACCTGCCTGAGCCAGAATTAGTCCCACCTGAAAGTGCTTTCTTTTAATTAGTTTAAATTGACTGGGACCTGAAGCTCTGTAAATTGGTCACAGCCTGAAATAAATGTGCCAGTCAGAATGCTCAGAGGTTGAACTGCCGCAGAGGGACACATTTCCTTGTTCTTTTTCTGTGTCTGTTTGAGTTTCATAACTGGACACTTGCAAGTGCAAACTATCCAGTTCCACTGTTAGTAGCCTGGTGGTAGCAGAGGATAGGTTTCCTTCAGAAGCTCCTGGTTTGTGGACTTACACACTGTTTCTGTGACTTACACAGATGCAGAAATCTTGGAGCTTAAGCACAGAGGGGTTTGTGTTGCAGAAATGTGACTAAGAAGTTTGCTAGGTTAAATCCTTTCTTGCCATTTCCTTTCTATTTTCTAAAGCTCATTAGAGCAGATATTTATTTCCTCATATTTATCTCCATAAAGTTTCTATTAAATTTATAACAGAAATCTGGCTAATACCATCCTGTAAAATTAGAGAGATGTCTGCTTCTCAGGAGCATAAGCAAGTAACAGATGTAAAAATACTCTGCAGGAAGAAAGCATGACATGAAACAAACATTTATTAAAAAGGACTGTACAGACAAATTAAACAGGTAGCACACTATTACCCCTACTGGGCACAGGAGTGAAATATTTAAAACACAGCAGCCAGTGAAAACATCAGATATTGCTAAAATATCTAAAGGCTAAAATGAAAACCTGTGCTGGAGGAATTAGAAAACTAAAATAAAGGAAAGCACTTTTATTTATTTAAAGTGCTAGAAAAGTCTGGTTTTGTTTTTTGGGTTTTTTTTAATAGTCTGCTATTTAAGAGTAGCATATCAATGGCTATTTTGAAATTAAATCCTGTAACTTGAAGCCACTGTCAGGTTCAGTCAGTGTGCTGTTGATTTCAGGAAGTGCAAGTAGGATAAATTGGCTTGCATTTTCTCCATAGTCAACGGGGTCCTTGGCAGTGTAGTTTGAACACCTGATCTACCCCAGCTCAGGTACACAAATTTCTGTAGCAAAGCCTTTAGACACAGTATTCACATCCTTTTACCATGAGCTTAAGGTGGGGGACAGGGGGTGCAGCTTGTGATTTTTTTTTTGCCATTTGGTTGCAGAAGAACAGGACTATCCTTTGAGGCAACCAAGGAACCTGGAGAAGACCCTGGAAACCATCTATAACAAAAGAATCTGGTGATTTTATTGTCCCTTGAAAAACTATTGGAAAGGGAATGACAAAACCAGGGTTAAACCAGACTTTAGTCATACACAAGACTTGTAAGCTTTGAGAAGGGTTTCTTTGTGGCTATTAAGAGAATTCAACCCAAATAGGAATTAATTTAATCCAAGTGAACAAATATTCTCAGTGAACCTTAGGTACAAAGGAAGAGGCCATTGTTGCTGCCCGAGCAAAAATGTAGTAGACTTGCAGTAAAACCTGTGCTTCAGACAGCTTGCTCCATTGACTGAAAAACAAAAAATCACTGTTTTGTAATTATCCCTCTAGTCTCTTGAGAAAGGTGCCTGGATTAAAAGGGCCTGGGGCTTTCATGAGAAGAATTCAGGTAAAATTCCTCAATTAATCTGTGAGAGAAAAGGAGAACACTGTTTCACTATGAAAAACACTGTTTCCCCTCCTTCACCCCCCAGGAACCCTTAATACATAGTGCAGATCTCGTGTCCTTGAAATAGTTAGAATCCTACAGTGATACAACTTGGAAGGGCCCCATAAGGATCATCGAATCCAGCTCCTCGTAGGGCAACCTAATGCTAAAATATATGACAGAGAATTATCCAGACACTCCTTGAATTCCCGACAGGCTTGGTGCTGTTACCACTTACTTGGGGAGCCTGTTACAGTGACCCAACACCCTCTTAATGAAGAACCTTTTCCTAATGTCTGATCTGAACATGCTTTGTTCCATTTCCTCATGCCCTGTTGCTGGTCACCAGAGAGAGAAGATCAGCATCTCACATCGCACTGCCCCACTTAAGGAAGTTTTAGACTAATGAGGTTCCCCCTCAGCTTTCTCTTCTCCAAGCTCAACAAATCAAGTGACCTCAGCCATTCCTTGTAAGTCTTGCCCTCAAAACCTTTCTCCATCTCAGTTGTCATCTGGACAGACTTTAATACCTCGACTGGCTTGTGGTGCTGTGCTTAATGCACACAAGAACATGGTTGGTCCTTTTGGTTTCCAGGGCACACTGGTGACTCATATTCAGTTATACTCATTCTCAGCAATGCACACTATTCATATGGCAGAACTTCATAAAGGATGTGAAGGCAGTTTTGTAAACGTTAGTACATCATTGATACAAACACAGAATGTCACATTCACAGTTTTTTCTTTAAAGAAAAAAACCCCAACTTTTTAAACACGAGGGCATAAGGGACTATTTTTAAAACGTAAAAATATAAACTTGCCATACTAAGTTAGTAACCAGGGCACCCTTAAGCATACTTCAGGTTAGAGCTCTAGAGATCTTCCAAGAAAGAAAGAACCTGGAAAAGTAACAGAGGTAACAGTGAAGCGAGACAGCTATGACTAATCATATTTCAGAACAGTCAGTCAAAGTTTCTGCAAACCTATCCTTCATTGAAGGACACTCACCCATTCTCCATTGTCACCACTTGCAAGATTTATGTCATCAAAGTATGTGGCTCTCATGTACACACTTCAGACAGGTCCCTATACTGTCCTTTGTGTGCATTTTTCCCTAAACTCAACAGGAATTTCTCTGAACAGGGCACACAGCATGTGGCCACTCTGACCTTTCTAAGTAGAATCCAGTAGTGTTATGAAACATGCAAATGATAAAGTTGGCACACTGCTGACATTTGGAGCCTGGGGTCAGACTATCCTCCATTACTGCCACCTCACAGAGACTGAATCTCAGGATTTGAGCTACCAGAATCTATATATCTCTTCATCTATTTTCAGGGGCACGTAGTCCACATTCTGTCTCTGCTGTTAACAGAAGTTTATTTGGCTATAAAATATTAAAATGGGAGAATACAAACCAAACTTGGAATAAATTGTAGGGCTATATTCAATAAAATACATGTTTTGTGGCTGAGTTGGGAAAGTAATGGCAACATATGTGGTTTGGCCAGCAGAATGGATTTATGTGGTTTTGTATGGTCCCTAGTACTTGGCAAAGGTCTGATCACAGACTTGGAGCTTCACTGTTCTTCCTATTTAACAGGCGAAGTTATTAATACGACCACTTTAGCATAGCAGTCAAGGAAAACCTTGGCTGGAGACAGAAGAATGTAAACAGACAGTCCCTGCGTCCTGAAGTCAGTGGAAAGAATATTTGAGATCAGTTTAGGCAACAAAGGTGGTAACAAAAGTTGGATTAGAAATGATTAAGTTTAAAGCCTCCGTTCTGTAGTTGTGTCACTGCCATTGTCCCCAGTGGAGGAACTGCTGTTACATTAGGGGAAATGCAGGGAAGATATGGTTACATGGAATGAGCGCTTTAAAGGATCCTTTAGTCAGGGGTCTTTGGGCACACAAACAGAGCAAGAAAAAACAAACAAACAAACTGGTCCAAGTAAAGCTTACTTGAAAGTGACCTACTGAAAGATACAAATATAGGAAGTTTTGGTTGAAGAAAGAGGATGACACCAAAGCCAGGCAGTTCTGGTAAAATACATCATTTTTAGTTTCAACTGTTCCCAGTGGATGTTACTGAACTTCCTTGTGCTCCAGCGGAAGATATGTCTGCCAAGGGAGATTTTGGCTGTAGAAACCAGGAATAGAAGACGTGCAGAATGGCTGAGGTTGCAGTGTGCACACCTAGAGATCTGGGATATTTCATGAATGCTTCCTAGAGAACCTAGTGAGCTGGTTTGCCATAGAGCCCACGAGGACCACTAATACAGTTCATTTGAGCCTTGTACTTAAGTCAGTCTTCTGACTGCTGAAAACGATACCATATAAAGATGTTAAAGCATCAAAAATGACATAATTTTGGGAAATTCATACACAGCTAGCAACTTGATCCCCCTTCCAAATTTTAACTCAAGTTTGAGGGAATGGTACAAAGAAACTCTGGTAAATTAATGCACTTATTTTCTGTATAACCACCTTCTATCTTCTCCCTGAAATTTTCCTATATAAAAAGAGGTCTACTGGATATCCAAACCTATGCAGTCTTACTAGCTTAGAACACAAATTGTTCTTTAGTGAAACAGACAGTGCTGCTATTTCAGCACTTCAAATAGCCTCAGAGAAAACAGAATAAGCTATTTGTAACATCTGTTTTTAAAAAGATAATGTAAAAGCATTCGTAGTAATCACATCTGGCCAATAGGAATAGCCTGGCATTTAGGATACTTGCATAAGATTTCTATTTTGTTGAGGAGTCCAAAAGATGGAATTATTAAAACATTAAACTGTAGCACCAGTAATATTTACTTTCCTAAAACCAAATCCTAAGGACTGGAAGGAAATTAAGACAGAACAGGAACATTGTGCTTACACTGTATTAAATAGAAAACAACAGGTCAGTAATACTAGAGTCTGCACTTCAGTAAAGTCTGGCTGCATCTGCAGTTCTACTGGAAGAGTACTGGAACAGGTCGCGTATTTGCTTGTCAGCCTTCTGGGTCTCATTCGTCCTGTTTCCTCTTGGGCTTTTTGGGATTCCGAGATCGGCTCTTTGCTTTGCAGAGTGGGCATATGGGTGCATTCCGATGAATTTGTTGGTGACATGATAAACATGCCTGAAATGTGACATTGCAGCCTCTTATTATAAACATGTAAGTGGCATTGTTACATGGCTAACTGAGTATCATATTCCAAGTTACAGTACAGAAAAAAATAACTAAGGCTTCTTGCCTTCCAAAGGCAAACCAAATACTACATTCTATACAATCCAGGTCTTTGGCTTCAGTAACTTCAAGCCAAACGAAAAACTAGAGTCTCCCATTGAACTGAAGCTACAGTTCAGCAGACACATGGTTCATGCATGTATCAATAACTTTAACATTAAATTCTATTTCGTGTTAAACATTCCACATGTTTTATTCCACAGGTTTACATGTGCAGTAACTCACTGAGTCAGAGAAGCTACAGCAAAGGCCAACTATGATGTCACAGAATTCAAGGCAGGAGCAGGTATTAGATGAATTACACACTCTTAAGATACAGAACTCTGCCCTTTTGCTCCACACTAAGTTCTTTAACTTCCATTTGACTGAAGTATTGTACTTTCAGAAAGGCTTTTTGATGGCTTGACTCCAGAGAGTAAGTACATAACTATGGAGTGTGCCTACATCAGTTTGCCTCCTTAGAAAATCTTTGTAACTTGGGTGGGATGAATACACCTATGGAATTACTTAGCTCCTTTTTACTGGCTAGAGAAGGAGCTGAGTAAAACTGTCACTTAAGTGCCTGTGGATAGGTTAAATTAATCCATATCTTAGTCTTGATTTTAAGATCCCAAGGAGCATAGAAACAATCACCTTTCCTGATAATTTGTACCATCAGTAATTACTGTCCCTCATAAAATACGTGCGTTTCTTCTAATATCAATCTATTTGGGGTTAACTTCCATCTATTCATTTTTCTTTTGCCCAACTTTTTTTTTTTTTTTTTTTTCTTACATGTCTTTCTCCCACATGAAACACAAGAGGAGTGGGAATTGCCTACATCTCCGCTGATGGGAACCCTAAAGTCATAAGGGAGTCAAATAATATAGAGCCTTGTCCTTAACCCTTGACGATTGGTGCTACTATTTTAAGTCTATTGGGGTTGCTCTTGATATGAACCACTGAAGGAAAGATCAGAATCAGGACACAGCATTTTTCATCCTTGTAACTACTGATCAACTTTATAAGCACAAAACATTCCAATGACAAAAGAGAAAGCCCAGAGCATTCCATCTCCTGACCTTCATTGGAGGTGGCTGTTGCCTGAAAGTTGCTGTCTGCCTGGTATCTTGTTTCCTAGCCACTTGCAGCTGTTGGGCAGCTGCTGCAGCTGCAGCCAGAGACTCTGGGATGGGAGGCTCCTGTGGTTCTGTCTGCCATTCTGCTTTCTGCTTTTCAAAGTAGCTAGACAAAAGAGAAACAAAAAATAAAACCACTTCTGGAGTATTCTTTTACTTTGTAAAGGATATTTTGGGTTAAAATATACCCCATCATGTACCTACACTATAGTCAAACTGCCTACACTTAGACACCACTTGGACTAGTTCATGAATAGAACTGGTGGCATTTTGTCTGAATTTGTGCACTTCAGCCAGATTCCAGACTGTCAGCTTCTAAGTTATCTTGATTCACAACTGGATATAAATCTAACAGGATGGAAAAAAGACAACATATATATTTAATCTTTAACAGCTTTAGATGCACCTATGTTAAACTTGGGTTTTATATTTTGCTCTGTTAAAATGAATTACTTTTGTATGCAACAGATTAATACATTCTTTATAGTGTCAAGGTGTTTGGTATGGAAAATGGTATTTCTGAGGAAAAGCAAAAGAAATCTTGAAAACTGTGTGTCTGTGAAAATGATGTCAAATATGCTGGGCATTAAGAGAAATGTACATTTCTTAAAACATCATTTTCATTCAAAACTGACCTGTTAAACAAAGACACTGTTCTTTCAATAGTAACTAATTCTGTCACTCTCCCCCACCTGTTATACCTAGAACCAAAACTGTAATTTATTATTCAAATCTATTCCACATCTAGGGTAAAGTTACTTGTCAGTCATAGGTATATGGCTAAAAGCTGCTTCCATGTGCATGCAGCAAAAAGTAAAATTCTGTCTGGCAGTAGTGTAAATGAACTGAAGAAAACTTGTTTTGAAACCATTTCTTGTATTGCATCCTATCTCTACTTGCTAAATATGCATTAAAAAAATATATTTTCGGAAAAAAAGGTTGCTAGAAAAAGCAGCATATGGTACAAAAATCTAGAGAACCAACCACCCTTGAATTTTTCCATGTCATCTGTAGACTTTGCAGCTTGGAATAATCTAGAATTAACTTCCAAGAAATTCAGACTGAATGTTATCAAATACATGTGCTCCCACATCTCTTTTTTGTTAACTTTGGTTTTCATGCTTACCCCTCAAGAATGAGAGGTAAGCATCTCCACCTACTAATAAAATGCCAAAATACCCAGTAGAATTGAGAGAAAGTGTAAAGCCAGATAACGCTTCATTTGGAGACTTACTCAAGGGACAGCTTCTCTTCCTCTTCACATAGATCTGGCAGCCTCTGCAATCCGAGAGTCATCCTCAAAGCATCTACGTGCTCCTTCAGGGGTTTGTACTCCTCATGCAGGCGCCGAGTAGATTCCAAGAGTTTGTTGAGATCGTTCTCAGACTGCTTGATAGTATTCTCCATCTAAAATAGGATGGGCATGCTTTTAAAGAACGGTTCCTTTAATGGCTCTCTGACTGAGCAAGAGGCTGTATCAGAAGGATTTTTCTCATGTAAATTGGAAGAGATTTGAGACAATTCAATGGAAAAATTAGTTAGGGTACTGAGAAGATGAAAACTGGGCAAGGAAGAAGCAACTGAAAGTGACAAAAGATGCTTTTTTTTTTTAAAAAAGGTGCCCTCCACCTATATCACTTTCTGAACAATAGAAAAAGCAGGTAGACAGGCAAGGTAAGTCTGCAAGTGAGGAGCTGCAGGAAACTCTCAAGGGACATTACAAAAGAAATTAAAGTAGGGCAAACTAATTTTCTGTCTTTCTAAGATACCTGAACATCAATGACTAGAAGTTAACAAACAAGCTAAGGAAATGTTCCTGCTTCTCTTACTGCAGTAAATCGTAAAAGCAGCAGAGAAAAAGACAATCTGACAGGAAAATGAGGGAAGAATGAAACAGAGCCTGAGGTTATGAAGCTGGGTAGGGAGAACAGATACTTCAGGTGATGAATAAATGCAGTCTGTGTGTCCAATATGTAGCTTGTACTTGCTCATAACATGGGAGCTTTTTTGTTCTGGTGCAAAGTACAGATACCTTCAGAGCTAGAAACCACTGTATAGTCATATATGTGCCCTAACATGATGTAAAAACAGCTGGTTTAAAAATATATTCCCCCTTTAGCCCCTCTAATGAGCAAATCTTCCTTGTTTATAAACAAGGAAGATTGTATTTTTCTCTTATTTGTATTAATTCCCTTCAGACTGATGCTTCTTAATATTTGGGGGTTCTACTCAGTGGTGAAGGTCAGCTCTTATTAAGAAGTTACCAAATATCACAGATTATCCCGAAATCTTTTTTTTTCCAAAAACCTCCAATCAAAGTCCCACCTCGCTGCCAAAGTTTCTCTGTTTCTGGGTGCTAAATGAGGAGGGACTAAGAGGAAGAACAATTTTCTATGGGGATGCCAGAATGATGTTACTGTGGCTACTTGTAAACTTGTAACCACAATGAACTTATTTATCTATCCTCTTGGTGCAAATGTTTACTATGCCAACATTACAAAATATCCTGCCCCAGAGAGACAGGAGAAAGCAAATATCGTGGGATAAATTTATTGTGAACTCTTTGTAGGATCTTAGGATGGTGTTGTGAAATCCAGATTATTGAACCCATGACAGTTTACTGATGTGCACAATCCCACAATCTGGGGAATGAATCATATACAACTGCATTTTCATCAAGCTGTCTGCAGCTGGACTGTTTCATACCACATTAATATCAGCATGGATCAGCCGCAGCTCCTCCACATGGGCCATCTTCTCTTGCAGCAGCAGGTCCATTTCCTGTTTGTATTCTTTCAGGTGCCTCTCCTCAGACTCCAGGGCTTCAAATTCTGCTTTCAGTCGTGCCTTTATTTTTTCCATCTGCAAGGTCTTATTCCTGGATGCAAGCAATAATTAAAAATATAGAGAGACAACAGTAAGTCGCTGCAACATATTTTTCTGAGGTGCAACTTTATATGTGAATAGATGCAAGAACTTTAAGTTCATTCTCATTCGCTCACAGTCAGAATACTGAGGTCCAGACTTTAGGCACTTGCTTAATTTTATGACTCAGGTTATTTCTGTGTAACTACTTAATGAATATAAATAAGAATGTGCAGATGTGTCTGGGTTGTGGGCATATACATATGTTTACTGACAGCAGTATTCCATTGACTAGGAATTACATGCTTGCAACTATAGATATGGACATAGGTACAGGTCTCCAGAATCATATTCCAGAATCTCTTCAAAGATCCAGCTGAGCTGCCTTTAAAAAGTTATAGAAATCAGCTATGGGAATGGACTATTGTCTTTTGATTTTGATCGTGTTTTTTTCCTCTGTACCTGTAGAATAATACGTGGAATTAAGACGAAAATAAAGCCTGTCAAATATATCAAAGGTGTGTCTTTAGGCATAAAAAAATCTCATGTTTATTTTGAAGGAAATCCTTCATAGAATGCATGCTCCTTTTAAAAGATTTGGGGATGAAAACACAGGCTTATTTGATCAGATTTTGTTAAAGGTGGCTCAAAATTGGCAACAATGTTGCAAGTAGGATTGACTTTTTGTTGCTGATTTTTTTTTTTCAGAATTTAAAACATATTCAACCAACTTTCTTAGTTCCCTAAGCCAAAGCATGAAAATGCCCTACCTACACCTAAGAAAAAGGCACGCTCCCACGTGCCTTGTTGTTTACGAGCTCACTCTTTCGATGCACCCCACGAGGGACTCGCGATTAAAACACGCGTGCCGGCGCACCGTGTTGCCGGGCGCAGCGGGAGCCAGCTGCTCGCCTTGCGACAGGTCCCAGAGCGGGCGGCAGGACGAGCCTGAGGCCGGTGCGTCCCCGACCCCCGCCGCCTGCATCGCCGCTCCGGGGCNGGGACACGTCCGGCCTCGGTTGCTGCTTTTGCACTCGGCTTTACGTGCCATCCCCTTCCTTTCCCAGCCCGTCAAGGCTCCTGCCGGGGAGCGAGTGACTCAAAATAACAAATCTATGTCAAAGCCTCAGGCGTTAGGAATAATAATCGAAAGGGCTTTAAAAAACCCCACACCCGCGGCCCGGCACCACTCCCCCAGCTGCGTGGACAGCTGCGACTCTTCTCTCCCACCCGCGCACTCTTTCTTCTCTATGATCACTCCGGCCCAATTCTCTGGAAATGCACGACCGTTGCCGCCCTTCACCATGCATTCCAGCGGGGATTCCCAGCAGCAGATGCTCTTTTTCTACGTAGAAAAATATTGTTTTCATCTCTTATCCTAAAGCCCAGTGGTGGTTTTCTTTCCCTCCGTAGCACAATAGCTACTTCCAGATCGATGCAACTCCACTGCTCGCCCGAGGAAAAAGCTGCTTCATGTAACTGATGCGGTACAAAGCAAACATACCTGATCTCCTTGATGCTCTCGAGTTTGCACATAATTTCTTGCTCGTCTGCCATGCTTTTCACTCACGATTTAAACCTCCGGTGAAATGTATAAAACGCCAAGGGAAGAAAAAAAAACAAACCACAACGAAAAAACCCTCCAAACATACAATAGACACAATGTAGTCACCCGCTCCCAGCAGAGGGTCTCTGAGCCTGTGCGGCAGAGCCTGGTGGGAGTTATGGGACTTAGAGTCCAGCTTCCTACTGCTGCCTGGAGGGACAGCAGCAGGAGGACTACAACACCCACAAGGCAGAGCGGAGCTTTCCTGCCCTTCTTCCTGCAACTGCATTTTAAACCAAAGTGTGCCGAGGTGTACCTCGTTATGTCAAAGGCCGTTAAGAGTGCGAAAAGAGCAGAAATCTTCCTCCTGGGATCTGTGTGATGTTTAACATTTCGCTAAAATTATCGAATATGTACTAAGAGACTGTCGAATGAGCTCACGATTATGATTAAAAACCTGTTGCACACGATGACGTGCTGTAGCCGTTATTACTGCCACGCTGTTTTCTGCTAGGTGCTCCGAGTGATGTGACTGTGTTTGAAGTTCAGAAAAGATACAGTTTGTTCTTTAGGTTTTTCTTTATTTCTGCTGCTATACGTAGCACTTCTGACTATGGAAAGGAAAAACAGAAGGCAAATAACACTCTCGAAGTGAGGAAAGTGACCGTCTGTCCTTCGATGGACACTCTCGCCAAGAATATCAGACCACTTTACAGAGACTCGTGAACAGACTCTCAGGCTTTCGTCGGCCAGGTAATTATTTTCCTTTGCCTTCTCTAATGCACTAAGCATAGTGTTTTAAGTTACGAAGGTAACAGTTGCATCTCAACACTTCAGAAGGTCTCTTCCAGGATCTGTGCTAAGGGATCCACAGCGCAAATTCAGGATCTTTCACCTGTATGCTCAAGCATTTATCCCAGGGTTAGCCAGCTGCAATAGTCATGCTGGGCTGAAGGATTAGCACATCAGAATAAATGTTAAGCTCGAGGTCTAGACCATCAGCATTCTCAAATCAGATTCTGCAGTCATTAACTCCCATGTGTTACAAATGTACAAGGAGTGGTACCATAGCCTCAGCAATACAGGGGACCACTCATCAGTTAGCAGCGTGAGGCTGATGAGAACGGGGCAATTACTCTAGCATATATTAGCAAAAAGTGATATAGAAGGCCCTGGAAGTTCCTAAGTACTTAACCTCTACTCAGAACTGATCACACTTACTAGTGTCTGGTCTGGAGCTCTGAAAAAAGAGGCGAGAAGCAAAAATGGCCAGAATGCAGAGGACAGAAGTGCAAATGACGGGTTTGGCAGAACATGAAAAGACACCTGAATGCAAGACATCGTGGCCATATTTACATGGCCTGTGGTAGAGAGATCTGTCCGAGTTCGGGCTTGTGGTCACACAGGTGAATGTCTTGAGCCAGCTTCATCTACAGTTGCATGCAGAAGGTCAAGCGGTCCCCCTCACACGTGAACCTCTGCGCCTAAGAAGCGAGCAAGGCTGCCGTGAGCCGCCGGGGTGTGGGGCTCTGTCTCCAGCACCGAGCACAGAGGACGGCACGGGCGTAGCTC
>VWZY01003860.1:449558-519842 GCA_013399075.1 Chloroceryle aenea | reverse complement strand
TTTTTTTTGGTGTGTGTGTGTTAAATCAAACACTAATTTCAGGCTCTTTGGCAAGTCTTTTCCTTTTCTTATTTCTAGGTTGTCCTGATTTATAAAATGAACAAACCCCCAACCCCTAAAACAAAATAGCCCACTGCACAAAACCACACTGCCTCTTTTGGGCCTAGTCCGTACACAAAGCTTTGGAAAGGGAGAGATGAGGTTGCGAGGACATAGGTAAGGATTTGCTGTTTTCCTTTTCAAAAGCAGAGCAGTAGGCATTTCCTCATCTTCTTGAAGATGACTTTCCAGCTTCTTCACTATGGAAATGAGTGTTGTTATCATGAGAATGAAGGAATCTTAAAAGAATAATTAGTTTGGATTTGACTTCAGGAGATCATCCAGATCAACTTCTTGCTGAAAGCAGACCTCAGTAGCGATAGACTGACTTTGTTTCTGCGAAAGGGAAGTGAAAATCTTAAGTCAGAAGATGCCTTTAAACTCCTCTTGCTGCTTTCCATAAAGGTACTGGTTGATGCTTACTGAGCGGGGTGTCTCTGCTTCTGGCAGTTTTTTTAGTAGCTTCTAAATTGGTTGGTTTAATTCATCGGAAAACGTATGTCCCAACAGCTGAGTACATCCTGCCTCTTGTTAGATGGCATAGCTTGTGCACATCTACTCGGTATATTGAGACCTTTAGAAGGAGAATATGCTTTGCTTTTCAGGTTTCTCAAAGCTTGCTTCTGGATGAGATTTTTGATTAGAGGAACATTTGGTTTGGTCTAGCAGGAGTAGTCTTATGGGGGTTTTGTGTGTGTATGGTGTGGGTTTTTTTCCCATCATTGTTCTGTGTAGACAGGACACACGTAGGCACCAAAAAATACAAATCAGAAAGGTAAAACTCGGTGGTATTTCTAAAGTCATTGCTAGTTCTAGATATTCTGGTCCCTTCTGCACAGTTGAACCTCTTCTACCATTACAAAGGGTTCCTCAGCATTTGTTAAGAAAGAACATCCGCTTCAAAGCTGGGTGGTAGTGATGACTGCAATCACCCTAACTGGTCAGTCAGTGCTGAAAATCTTGTCTCTCTGTCTCTGGAACAGAAGTGAGTGAAGTCACTGTTCTACTCCAAAGGTGGTTAAGGGAGGGAGAGAGACAGATGCAGAAACAGAAATGGCAAATTTGCTTTTCTTTTAAAATACTACATCTGAATTGACTCGGAAAGAAAGACGCTTCTAAATAAAAAAATACTAACCATACCAGCAGCCTATTTTTCAACTGCAGTTTCAATATTAAGGACAAGATGTTTGCTACTGGTGTCATCTGTTAGTACTTTACTTTAGACTTCATGTATATTAGTGGCTTACTTCAGGGAAGCCATAATTAGTAGAAAAAGTAGAATACTTCTCAGTGTTCTGAGTTTGGCTTGATAGAAGACTATACAATATTAGGCCATAGATCTGTGTAAATTCAAGGTTCCTCTGTTCATCAAAATGACAGCGTTGAAACTTTCCATTACTGTGTTGAGACTGACACTGCATAGTAAGGTAAGACAAAACCCATTAAATTGGATTTAAAATGCTGTCATTTATATGGTTACAATTATCAAGGGACTAAAAAATCTGATCTGCCATTTTAACACTTCTGCTGAAAGTGCTCTTTGACTTAGTGCATACTCCAGGAATACTGACTATACATGTCTCTAAATGTGTAAATGAGCTGCAGATCTGTGCTCAGGTCTTTAGTTAAAACCACCTCTTCTAGAATGGAGAAATGGCTTGGTTTAATTTATTAGATTAAAAATTAGAAAAAGTATTTGAACATGTGTTCATTTTAAGTATCTAAAATAAGAGTATTCCCATTAAATAAGGAAGATTCCTCGCTCCTCAGTGAGCAAAGTACTATAAATGTTAATGACGGATATCTCCATCAAAAGCCAACTGCTTTTGTCTTGGTTGAAGCCTGATATATTTGTTTTCCTTCACCAACTCCTTTGGAAGATCTATCAGAATATATATGCTATAAATCTGACAATAATTTATGCTTATATGAGTGTTGTTTGCTAAATATAAGAGCTCTTAGGATGGTCTTAATAAAACTATGTAAAATAGAGTTCTAAAAGGAGTAAAAGGGCAGAATTCTTTATTCCAGATCCTGCTAGATAAACTGAGAATGCTTAGTGGTATGATCTTGTTGACATTACTGAGAGGCGCACTTGAAACTGACTACAAATTATGAATGTTTTCTTTTTGCAAAAGCATCACATTTTGAAGTCACTTTCATTTAAAAATGGGAAACTTAAATAGGAAACATTTCTGCAAAGCCTATTTTATCCCATTTTCCTAAAGTCTTGCAACACTTGACGCAGTAAATGAAAATTAAATATGCTAAGCTTCCACATTTGTTACATGCTAAAAATAATTCATTTTAAGGTTCAAAAAATGAACTTGAGAAAGTGATTAATTCCTGTTGATTTACAACGTATGTATTGTGGTATGCATGTATAAACTGCAATGTATTCCTGTCATCTCTGTTTAAAATAATGATATATATGGGAATCTAGTGGTTCAAGGTGTATAAACACACAGGCAAAATGCTATAAATCACCAGCCCCTTTTCTTTTTACAAAGGACCAAAGATAATTGCATATAATGTCATGCAGCACAACCCTTTCATTGTTTTGGTTTTTTTTTAAATCCATTCTGAAATACTCAAATGTTAATTTTAGAATATTTCCCACTTTTCATTAGTTGTGAATCTGTCCCAGATGTGGACCACCTAAGTGGATAATTAGAATGAGAAAAAGCTACGATTTTTATTTGTGAGTCATATACTTTGTCAGCTTTAAGTGCTGCTTTCTCAGTAGATAAAACAGTTCACTACCTCAGAAAAAAAAGCAGCAAGCAGTAACGTGTATTATCTGTACTGCTCCTGAAATAAGAATACAAGAAGCTTGTGGCTTCAGTGTTATGAAAACACCAGTGCTGATTTGTGACACTTTTTTCATGAACACTGTAAACGTGGTTTTCAAGATGAAAAGCTAATAATCCAGTGTCCAGTGCCATCTATGCACCTGGAACTGCTCTTTGCTTATGTCCTCAGTCAATAGCTATGGTCTAATGAATACTCTTTTGACAAATTCCTTAAATCTTGTGCATTGTATTTCAGGTTGTTTTTCTTTTTGTGCTGCAGGCCCAAATTGTAATGTTTTTAAAATGGCAACTGGTCATGTGTTGGGGAAGTTTTTAAAGATCACAAAAATGTATCTGAGAACATATCTTTAACCACTAGTTTGTGCTGTAGCATGCTGCAATGTGAAGATCCTATAGTGTGTTCAAGCAGTGTTTCTGAACACTGAACTGTTTCTTAAAAGGCTTCTCTTTTTCTACATCTCTGCCCATATTGTTTCCATGGTTTTCGACTCTTAATTTACCACAATTGGCATGTGTGTAACCAGAAGGTTGTCAGCTTTTGTGTTAGTAGGCTTATACACTTTTGACACAGTCATCATGAGGTGTAGTTATAGTAGATATATAGTATACCAGCCCTACCTGTTGTTTAAGTGTGAAGATGACAGGATGAGTTTCATTCATTCATTCAAGTGTTGTAGAACAGGTAACCTGAGACCATGCTGAGTTTACGCAGTTTGTGTGGAAGTCCATGCTGTTATGGTCTGGTTGCTCTTAGTGCCTGAGCTAGCTACATGAAAATTAGTTTGGATATATGTCTGTGCAATTCAGTCAGCTTCCAATGATGTAGAAATAACCACAGCAATCCAAGATTTGGCTACTGTTTAGAACAGCATTCTTCCAGAAAGATGCCTCTTCCTGTATACCCGTCTTACGCCGAAGAGTCTCTGCAGAGGAGCACATTAAAAACGAGATAGTGAAATGAAAAGTAAAGAGAGATACTAAGACATGAAAATTCATGCTGAGGCCATAGAGGGAATAAGTTAATTTTCATAAAAACGTGCCTTTTTTATTCTTGTGAATATGTTAATTTGACAGGTTAAGAAATACAAAAGGAGAAATCTGTAATATTTGTTTCTCACTGTGCCTGTGGAACTCCTCTAGATGTTGCCATTTCATGTGTCAGTATGCAGTTTCTTTTTTTTTTTTTTCTTGGAGTGTTATTATAAAAAATAATTACTTTTTAACTACACATATCTCAAAAATATACAATGGAAAACAAACAATCCTCCCCCTTCTTAAAATAAATACTATAGAATTGTTGTCACAGGTATTTATTATCCAGATGAGAGAGACATTTGAGAAAATAATCAGGTTGGTTTTTTTGTTTGTTTCCTAATTTTGCATTTTAGTCTCTGCAGTGACATTAAACAAGTAAAACTGCTTAAAAATTGATGAAAAATTGATGAAACAAGTTAATTAATAAAATATTTTTCATTTAAAGGTTGTTCCTCATAGTAGATGTATGTATGGTATTACTTCCCCTTTGAAGGGCATGGCTTAGAGGCCATTGAGATGCTGGAAAGATAGTGTCATAAGGGGCCAAAAGAAGTAATTTAGTCCATTCCTCACCCTACATGTCTTCTCTGATTCTCTTGGTCCTGCTGAAATGAACAGGCTTTTAACAGAGTATTTCTAGCACCAGCACTTTAATATACATTGTCATTTGAGTAGTAATTGTTAAATAATTTCCAAGCAAATTTAAGATACTTTCTATTTGGACTTTATGAGCGAAATATAGATAATTTTGCCTCACTCTTTTTTTCTGAAGCACATTATTAATTCTACTAGTTAGTCGTGACTGTGCTGAAAGAGATGTTTATTAAGAAAACTTGGTTGCTTAGCAATGAACATCATGAAAATTAAAATTTCGAAGCTGCAGTAAATTTATTTCTGAGATACAGTATCTTAAAATCAGAAATTGGTAAGAACTTTGTTTTCTCTCTTTCAGTGTGTGTTTGTATTCTGTTGTCTTTGGAGAGACTGTAGCTCATATTAAAAAAACATAAAAATATCATCAATACGATGTTATTGTTTATGATCTGTGAGATAAGCTTTTCTTCCATGTTTGAGAAAATTCTGAGGTACACTAACTCATTTGTCAATTTTGTAGTTAGCAGAATCAAGTGTTACTCAAATGATTCGTGCTCTTTCATGTTTGGTTTTGCTTGTAAGTGGGATTTATTTATTTACTATATTTATTTTATTTAGCCCCGTGTGGAAACTCCTTGATGCATCTACACAAACTTTTAAAAGTGCACAGTATAAGCAATAACAACAACAACACAAGGTGGGAAATTACATGCAAGCATAGTTCTGGAAACTGATTATTATTAGTGCGCTTTTTTTTTTCTAGGCAAAGTGAGATAATAAAGAATTCTCAGTGGAACACCTATTGCTTCCATATATAGAGCTCAACTAAGATATCCACGTCCAAAGACTTTGCCTGGAAGCTGTCAATTTTATTCTACATGAATACAATACAGTTCTTCCCCAGGGCCTTCTTGTATTTGAGGCACTTAACTGGAATTTGGAAATAAACTGAGACCAGCTATGTTTTCAGACCTAGAGTAGTAGCACAGAGCAGAGACCAGCCTTCCAAGAACAGTGCATCTGAGCCTCTTCACAGGGGTGGTGCTGATAACGTCTGCATTGCTGGAATTGACAAAGGCAGCAACTGATGGGCTTGGCAGATCAAAATACTGCCTGACTGAAAACAGACACTATCTGTTCTGTTCTGATCCTGGGCTCCAGAACAGGACTGCAGATTTGTTTAAGCAAAACATGATTGCAATTTGAGGACAGGTGATAATCAGGTTCTGTAGCTATGCCTTTTTTCACTCTTGAGAGCTGGCTTGCTCAGGAACAAGCGTCTGGATCCTATTCTGGGAACACGTGTAGTAAAACTATAGTGATAGCTGTGGGACTATAGGTGGTTCCAGGAGTTGCAGTAGGGTATGGACTGGACTGTTCAGGGCTGTGAAGAAATGAGGGAAAGACCATACTGCTGATGCTGATTGGGTAGCTGAAGGATGGTATTAATGGGGTGCATAAAGATGAGTGTGTCCGGCAGGTTGAGGGAGGTTCTCCTCCCCCTCTACTCTGCCCTAATGCGACCACATCTTGAGAGACGTGTTCAGCTCTGGGCTTCCCAGTTCAAGAGGGACGGGGATTAGAGAGAGTCCAATGGAGGCTACAAGGATCATTAAGGGACAGGAACATCTCTCACAAGAGAGAGGCTGTCTAAAGAATATGGGGAACAACTCCTTTTCCACAAGTTACAATGTATACATATTATACTTTGTGTGTGTGTGTAAGATCTGTGATATATCTTGGTAGAAATGACTATAGGTGGTACAGGCAGGACCTTCTAGTGCTTCCCTCACAATATCCTAGATGGGTATGAGGAGATTTTATAAACCACTGTGATCTAATTTTAATTTTAAATAGTTGGAAGATAACTAGAAATTTACTTTTTTTAGCAGACTTTTAATTCCCATCCCAAGTATTTGAAAAATAACAGTGATCATTATGTCACAGACCAAATATTTTCCACTGCTTTGCAAGAGGGGGATGAGACAGCTAAAATTTACCTAGTTAGCAGCTTTCAACCAAAGGCTGACATGAATGAAAGAAAGAGGCAAGACGAGTCATAAAAGGGGGTGTTTTAAAAGAGTCATCTTTCATAACAGATCCACCAGTCTATCACTAGTGACCAGAGGATAGTAAACCAGGCGCAGGACTGGCAGAGAACAGTCCTTCTGTGTATACAGTGCTGCTTTCAAACATGGGCTGTATCTGAGCCACTTTCTTTGGAAGTGCAACAGAAGGGAGAATGCCAGCAGCATTGACAGAAATGGCTCTTAGAATTAAATTTCTTTGTTTATATTTTAAATAACTTTTGAATTCAGGGTTCTTTAGATCCAGCTATGATCAAACCACCTTCCTGTTAAAGTAAAATCTTACTTTCAGGGAAGGACAAAAGAAATTCACGATAAATCGTATGATCATAAACAACAGAAAACTAGAGCTATGCATGTGGAATGGGGTCAATGCAGCAAAATGCTGCAATCAGTTTATATGCAGCTAAGATAAATTATTTTCCAGCTAAGAAAAGGGGGGGGGAAAATTAAGAACAAAACTTGCATAGTTTGGACCTCTAAAGAGGTCACAATTGAACAGTATAGGAAAGATCTTTATCCCCAAAGCAAACAAAGCACACAAATAAAACTTCCATCTAAGACATTTACATAAAATTGCTCATTGGTAAACATACGTATTCTTAAAATGCCTATCTTTAGTAGTAGGTACTTTCCAGTGTCACTGGAAACCTGGGTTCACTGTATTCTAGATAGACACCATCTCTACCAGTATGCAAATCTACCACAGCCAAGTGAGATATGTAACTGGAGTACAAATCAGGGTGCAGTCCTGTAGAATGTTACTGTCTGGCCTGATTAGTAAATGTTTCACAGCTTAGTTCTTTTGGTTGTTGTTGTTGTTAGGCCAATAGGGACCTGTCTTAGAGATCCTTAGATATTTTTATGGGTTTGATTATCAAATTTGATCACCCTTCTAGACCTGTTGCTGTCTGAAATACTTCCATAGAAAACAGAAGCCCACCATTTAATGTAGGAAATAAACAGTCAAGGAAGGAAGCTTTCTAAGATGAGTGCTACATCAGGGGCTATGACTTTCAGCATCTTACTACTTAAACCCAGGAGAATAGGAAAACTCAGAATGAATAACCTTTGACTTACATGCACACCGGTGGCTCTTTAATTTTTCTTCTGTGGCTCACAATGCTTTGAAAAATGTCCATACTGGTTTAACAAAAACAAAACAAAACAAGTCAGATTTTCATTTTAAAGATGTTTTTACTATATAATAATTCTTTTTATGTTTATAACCGTTTTCCATCACTAAATTAATATAGTCATGCATGTCAGCATTTCTGCTCTTACTGTCTTTCATTTTTGTTCTGTGGAAAAATTTAAAGTTCTATTTTTAGGAAGAAAAATCAAATAAATAATAAAGTGAACAATGTCAGGGATGCTCTTCTAGCTACACTAGACACACCTTTTCCTCTAAGACAGATTCCAAGACTTGTTTTTAGTCCTTAGATTTGGCATCACTGTACATCAAAGGAGTTGAGCTGCTGTAATAAGGGAGTATTTCTCCCATTACTTGCTGTTTTGGTAGACCACAGTAATTAAGTAAGAGCCACTGTGGTCTCTTGGGGAGATAGGAATCATTTTTTTTAAAAGCTTTTGAATACAAGTGTATTTGATAATGTCCTGTATATAAATAATTCATGTACTTGTTGAGTGCTTATGCTCTTTTGAGGAAAATTTTATGTTCTCTTAATACTTACTCATAGCCTGAAGGAGTGGAAGAGAAGTGAGAGGAGATGAAAAAGGTGCATGAAAGAGATATAAATTTATTATTAGTTACACTGGTGACCAACAACACTCAGAAAAACATGAGTTACACTTTAGTTTGCTTGGGTTTTATTTTTTTTAGAAAGGGTGGGTTACCCTTTTCTGGTTTATTATCTTTAAATACTACTGAGATACTCCATTAATTCCAGACGTAAGTTTGTGTGGGAAGTGTAATTTTTTTTTTGTATGTAGAGTAACTAGGGGAGGGAAAGCATTTAATTTGTGATTAAAGAGACAACATAATTATACGCTTCATTATGAGCAATTTTTACACAGAACTGTGAATGACTAGGGACCTCTACTGACTTGTAAATAGTGTGATTGTAGTCTAGTATTTCGCAGAATTTGTCAAAAGCTAATTTTTTTCCTTTCCTTTTTTTTTTTTAAGGAACTTCATGTTTGTGTTGTTTATGTCAGCACTTACTAAGCAAGGGAAATTAACTCCTGCCTCATGTAAATTGGCCAACATGATGCAGTTGAATAGGAATTCCAGGTGGCTTTGGAAATAGAAGAGAACTGAGCTCTGGCAGGAAGCTGAACGTGATGACGGCCTGGTCTATGGTAGGGAAGCTGAAAATGGAGAAGAGGCACTCCAGAGAAGACAGAAATGTGGAACAAGATGCTGAGGAATGCAGCCCTGAATCTGAGGAATGGACAAGCTCAGAAAGTGAACCTGAGCAACCATACTTCAGAAGCAGCTGTAGCAATACTCAGTGGAGAGAAAAGGAGGTCTCCAGTAAACCACATCGGCCACTCTGTCGGTCCCCTTGTTTGGATCGCCCAAGTTTTTCACAGAGCAGCATCACACAAGACTTGAAGCTAGATGAATGCAAAACAAATTTGGACAAGGAGTACCAAAGTAAAATGGATTTTGCTTTAAAGCTTGGGTATGCAGGAGATCAGATCCAGGCTGTGCTGAGTAAACTGGGAGCAGATGCACTCATCAATGATGTTCTGGCAGAGCTTGTGAGACTTGGCAACAAAAGTGAATCGGAGGGACAAAGCAGTGCCAGCAGTACCACCAGTACTCTAGTGCCAAGGGGCCCTTGCCCAAAGGAAATAGCAAGCCCTGAACTGTCACTCGAAGATGAAGTTGTGGATAACAGTGATAACTTGAGGCCAATTGTCATTGATGGAAGCAACGTGGCTATGAGGTGGGTCTCCCTGTAACAATGTTTGAAAAGTAGAAATCACTAGAACATTTGTGAGACAAATCAATATTCATGGCAAAGTCATTTTAAGGTGTAGTATATTTACCCTGATAATACAGCTTTTTTTTTTATGGACTCTTTAGTCCAGGTTTTTAATCATGCTGTTACTTCTTTACTGGTAGTTTGTATTTCTGTTGCCCTCTGCCCCTTTTCAAACCAAGTTCTGCTCTCAAATCTTTCTAGCAGTCTAGCTATAGTATGCTTTGGTGTGGATGGGTTTAATATTTTGAAGTCCTTGAACAATGTTGAAAATATTTTTCTTTCACGGCCAGAGGCAACCAAATAGGGGAGGAAAACTTGTTGCTTTCTAAAATAACATGCACTGTATGCTGATGATATGCAGTGGACTTCAGACTATTTTAGCGTCTGCTGATCAAGCCTGCTCAAAATTCAAGTTTAGCCATGTCAGTCCAGGGATACGGAAGAGCTGAATGTGCCGACTCACCCAGCTACGCCGCTTCTCATTTCAGGTGCATATGTAGCCAAGTGCACTTGGCTGCCTGGGTCAGCACTAACTCAAGAGAGATCTGTCCCATGCCACTTATGAGCCTGTCTGTAGAGTACACAGTTCAGCTTGCCAATGATTTGTTTATCTTTGAGAAAGTGTGGGTTTCTGTGAGGGAGTTCTTAAAACAGTCTGCCTAGCAACTAACTGATGATACCAAGATTTCCTTAGGTAGTGTTTCCACAATAGATTTCCTCTAGCATCAACTTTCTACTCTAAAAGAATTTGTAGTCTGAAATTATTATTATTTTTTCAATGTATTAAAAACACTCATATTTTTATAGATGTATTGACTACTCAGAGTTCTGAGACTACTCAGAGTTCTGAAAGACTTAAACACCCCAAATCCTCTAAGAATATTTTACATACAAGATTTTCCAGTGCCAAGTTGTGGCTACATGAATCCAAAAGATGTTTCTGTAAAGCAACATCACCAACACTGGAGGCCTTAGTGATACAGCTGGTATCAGATCTGTCTGCCTTTGGTCTGTGTCAGTGTTTCCGCATGTGACATTTTGAGCCCAGAAGAGCGTGCGTCTTGCTACCCTCCAGGAATCTGAGATGCTGCTCTGTAATAATGATAACAACAACAACACTGAAGTAAAATTTTGAATGATAATCTGTAGAATAATGCTAAAGACAATTTCAGTACGATGCATTAAGATACTCTTAATTATGTGGAGTCTGCTCTACAGACTGAGAAGTAGTTCAGTTTCCTGGCCAAACTGAAGTGTAACAAAGAGGGTCGGGTTTGTCTGGTTTTTGTTTTGTTTGGGTCTGGGCTTTTTGTTGTTGTGGTTTGTTTTTTTTTAGTAAAAGGCAGAAAAATTTCTTTTCTCAAGTAGTTACAATATTAAAAGAAGTAGAATCTTTAGGTTTTTATTATTCAAGCTGCCATGGTCTAAGGATTGAACAGAAAAACAAACAAAGTCTATAAAGATAGGTAAACCATTTTCTTCGACCAGGTTACATAACTGTAGGAAGACAATTGTCCAGAGCTATTCAGCTGTGAGATTACAGCAGCACTGCTACTTAAAACTCTAGAAATGTTGAAATTTCACTGTCTCAAAAGCAAAACAAATAAATGTGAAGTTCTTCCACTTTTTCATTAGCTTAGGAAAGGAAAATGAAAAATATAACTTTCCCCAAGAAACTGAGCTTATGTTAGATCATGACAGCTTCAGAAGAAGAAAAGCAAACAAAACAACAACAACAAAACTAACCCCCACCCAGCAAAACCAAAATCACCACCACAAAAACTAAAACCCAATGTAACTTTTGTCCTTACTGTTTCTCAAACTTTTGCATGTTCTTCAGCCATGGGAATAAAGAAGGATTTTCCTGTCGGGGAATTCAACTAGCTGTTGATTGGTTTCTGGAAAAAGGTCATAAAGATATCACTGTGTTCGTACCTGCATGGAGAAAAGAACAGTCTCGACCTGATGCACCAATTACAGGTAACAACAGAACAAGGTTTTCCTTGACCGGTTGGTTAAGACACAATCATGCCATCTTTCTGATGTGTACTACATACTGGGCTGTGGATGTGATGTTGCACTCAACGGTTTGTTTGAAAACAACAGTTTCACTGCTGAGGAAAGATGCATTTAAGTATCTGCACCTGTTAACAATGCTGGGGTCTTGTAACATTACTGGATTAACAGTTCTGATAAGTAGTATCCATAACTTTCCCATTAGCAAACATTGTTAAGTGTATAGGAAGTGATTCTTAGTTGCTGGGCGAGTATAAAATCAGCCCAGGGTTCTCATTTAGTAGTATCATCTTTGAACACTGAAGAAGCAGCTTGTGTTTTGACCCATAGAAAGTACTTCTGTTTTACTCTAGGCTAACAGGAAGGCTATTGTAATACAGTAACAACTGAGTTACTGACAGGTTTGGGAAGATGAAGTAAAGGTACATGATTGTTTGCAGAGGGGTACAGTGTTTATGAAGCAAAAATACTACTTACCCAGTGCTTTGAAACCTCAGAAATAAAATGCCACCCTGCATCTAGGCATTATTTTTAGCGATAATGGGACCTGTATATGAACATAATTCCAAACTAACTTTTCAGAAAAGAGAACATGAAGTTTAATGTTTCAAAGGCTGCATTTTTTTCTTGTAAATCATTTTAAGAAGCTGCTCAACTAAAATTATTTTACAGATCAAGAAATCTTACGTAAATTGGAGAAAGAAAAAATTCTTGTTTTCACCCCATCTCGAAGAGTTCAGGGAAGAAGAGTAGTTTGCTACGATGATCGATTCATAGTAAAACTTGCTTTTGACTCAGACGGCATCATTGTATCAAATGACAACTATCGGGATCTTCAGAATGAAAAACCAGAATGGAAGAAGTTCATAGAGGAGCGGCTGCTAATGTATTCTTTTGTGAATGACAAGTATGGATTTTCATCAAAAGTAAATGAATTTACTAATTCAGAATCCACAGTAAAAACTGAAACTCGCATTTCATTTCTTTAACCTTAGATTTATGCCTCCTGATGATCCTTTAGGACGCCATGGTCCAAGCCTTGAAAATTTCTTAAGGAAAAGGCCAGTTATTCCTGAACATAAGAAACAACCATGTCCTTATGGTAAGTACCTGTCAGACTGGTTTGTTGCACTCAAAAGTAGGTGAAGCAAACAATTAACTAATATTTGGTCATTACTAGAGTGGGGGGGGGAATCAGATCTATTTTTCATGTTGCTATCTACGCACCATATAGATATATCCGTTTTTATACCCTTCATACATTAATGAAAAAAATGTAGCAGAAAATGAGGGGTTACCTGATAGAACTTGTGAACAACACAGCTTTTTGCCTTTTTCTTCTGGCTTGTATTCAAGGAAGGAGATTCTTAACTATCCAAACTGTGTTAGAGCTCTTCTGTTCTATATAGTATCAAGTATGTTGCCAGTATTAAATCACGAGCCAGTAGGAAGAAAAGCAACATGTCCTGTTCTTGATGCAGCGATACACGTGGCTGCAGGCAGCAGAGTCTGTGACTGCCTGTATATGCCATATGTATAAATACTCCTTGGGGGGTTAACACAGAAATATTACTATTGGATAGTGGTGAAAGATATAAAGAAAAGAGATAGCAACTGGTGGCATTGATTAGTTTTTGGCTTATTTAACCTGAAAACACTTTTCTTCCAGGTAAAAAGTGCACCTATGGGCACAAATGTAAATATTACCACCCAGAACGGGCAAACCAGCCTCAAAGGTCAGTAGCGGATGAGCTTCGAATAAGTGCCAAATTATCTGCTGTGAAAACTATGAGTGAGGGAGCCTTGGCCAAATGTGGCACAGGGCCATCCAACTCCAAAGGAGAAATCAGTTCTGAAGTGAAACGCATTGCCCCAAAACGTCAGTCAGATCCAAGCATTAGATCAGTAGCTGTGGAGCCTGAGGAAAAGTTATCGGTAGCCCGGAAGTCCGAGGCCAGCTCTGTCCCGTCTCTGGTTTCTGCATTAAGTGTACCAACGCTCCCTCCACCAAAAAGCCATGCAGCTGGTGCATTAAATACTCGTTCTGCAAGCAGTCCGGTGCCAGGTTCCTCACAGTTCATGCATCAAAAGTCCTCACTGGAACATATGTCCAGTGTGCAATATCCTCCTATACTAGTCACCAATAGCCATGGCACCTCAGTTGGCTATACTGACCAGTACCCCAAATACGAATCCTTAGGGGACCATGGCTATTATTCCTTACTCAGTGATTTCTCCAACTTGAGCATAAGTAGCATCCGTAACACAGATTATTACGGGGCTGATACGGACCAGGGGATGTATTCTAGAAACTCAAGCCCCTGTCCTGACAATTGCTTAAGCCATACAAGTAATGATTCTTACTCCTCTTACAATGACTTGTATCTGGGTGTAGCAGATGCCAGTCCAGAAGACAATGTGAAGATCCACAGATTGCCATCACAAAATCGTCTTCAGCCTTTTTCCCATGGTTACCATGAAGCCTTAAATAGAATTCAGAGTTACGGACCTGAGGAGCCTAAGCAATCCCTTCGCAAACAGTCAGTTTCCCACTTAGGCCTACAAGCCCAGCATGCAGTTGTTGGAGCACGGTCCAGTTGTCCAGGAGAATACCCTGTGCCTCAAAACATTCATCCATCAACTGCGCAACCAAGCCGTGCCTTGGTGATGACAAGAATGGACAGCATTTCTGACTCACGGCTTTATGAAAGTAACCCAACAAGGCAGAGAAGACCACCCCTCTGTCGAGAGCAGCATGCTAGCTGGGATCCATTACCATGTGCGTCAGACTCTTACACTTACCACTCGTATCCACTGAGTAACAGCCTCATGCAGCCATGTTACGAACCTGTAATGGTGAGAAGCATGCCTGAGAAGATGGAGCAGCTCTGGAGGAATCCCTGGATTGGGATCTGTGGTGAACCAAGGGAACCTCATATCATCCCAGAGCATCAGTATCAAACATACAAGAACCTGTGCAATATCTTCCCTCCGAGCATTGTCCTTTCTGTGATGGAAAAGAACCCCCACATGACAGATGCACAACAGCTGGCAGCTATGATTGTTGCCAAATTAAGAACAGGGCGTTAAAGCATTACAGCCTCTTTTGGATAATCAGAGCTGTACAGCATATAAGGGCCTGGCAGAAAACTTAAAGAACAAAGGGGCCAATCTACTGTAAATATTTTCTACTGAGATAGTATAAAACTCTGTACACAGTAGCAATCATATATATGCTGAGGCACTATATAAGAGTTGATTGTATTGCAAATTTTAAGATTTTAAATATAGGGATTTTTAACTATTTTATAGGAAATGCATACCTTGCTGCATGGATAGCTCATTAAGAACTACAATGTCACGGTCGGTGTCTCAAAGCTGTTACTAAAAAATTACTGTTAGCAATTATATTGCATGTATTAGTGTTCACTTTCAATTTGCTTACAAATACCTAATTGGCCTTTAAAAGTATGCTTGATACCCAGCCAGCTGACTTTTAGGGTTTCAGCTCTGTCCTTTGATGCTGCCTACTTGCATATTAAATATTGAAGAAAAAAATTAAAATACTCAGCTTGTAAGAGGAAAAACTGACTTCAGGTTTGGATGTCAGTATTGTTGCTGGTACTTAAATTTCAAAACTGTTCCCCAAAGTTTGAGTATCAATTGTCCAATATGTTGGCTCGATCGAACAGAAGCCAAATACTTTATTAAATTAGGAGCAGTAACATTAAGGAGTGTGAAGGCGTCAGCGCCATTCACTAAATTAAAACAAGTTCAACTGTAGCTTCTCTCTTCAGAATTGCTTCTCAGCTGCACAGCGAGCACTTCCTGGCCCTGAGGTCTAGACAGGCTGAATGTAAAGTGTCAGTTTTATGTAAACTGCACTATCTGAAGCGGCGGAAACTGGGTATTAACAAGAGATATATGTTAACCAGTAGCTACAACCCTTCCTCTGGGGGCAAGGATGGCATTTGAGTGAGCCTAACATGGCTGTACAAGATCAGCTTGAGAAGGGGGTGGAGGGGGAAGGCTGCTCCTTGAAAAGAGATGCTACAGTCTGGGTTTGGGGCAAAGCTGGCCAATTATTGCTCTTTGGATCCACGCAAAGGTGTGCATTTGCCTCACAAAGGCTTTTAGAGTTCCTATTTGGACAGGTAAGATAATTTTGTGTGGCATTGTTTGCGCAACTGGTATCTTGCTCAGGGTGGAACCTTTGTAGCTAAATGTCTCCAAAAGAGGCGTTTATTGTTTTTTAAGCTGCACTGACTGGACGCCCTTTTTTGAATCCATTGTATATTTCAGCATTCCGAACCATACTAACTCGATACCTCTCGAGCTAGGACTTGTTGACTTCTACTGTAGTTTTTTTCATGAAAGTTGAGAAGGCCTGGTTTATGGCCTTTTGTTTCTTCATGAGAAGGTGTGACACTGCCTAAATGTTTCTTACTGTGAAACACACGGAACGTGAGGCTGCAGTCAGGGTTGTTTCTGGTGTTTTGATAATGGCTTGCATGCTGCTTTCTAGTTATCTCTTTGTCTGAGGAACAGCGTTTTATCATTTCTTCCACTTGTGTTACTGCAAGGGTTGGTTTTATTCAAAAGATCTTGTGGGGTCTTTATTGTGTGAAAAATATGTTCCTGTCATATAAAAAAACCCCAAACTAAACACCACCAAAGCACAATTACAGGTGTGACTACAGTTAATTTACTGATATTTTATAACCATCTAATTTCACACAGGATAAATATTCTCGTGTTGGTGCAGGTAACTTATATAATGATCACATCATTATGTATTTAAATGAGTTAACGTGAAGGTGATTCTGTATTTACACATAGCGTTTAAACATAACTTAAGTTTTCATTAGTTGGATCTAATTCTTGTTAATGGGGAATAATAATAAATTATTCAGACATTTGTAATAGTTGGGGAAAACAGATTTAACTCTCGACCAGTCTTCAAACACATTTCTTACTAACCAGCATTTTCTATTTTTAATTTGCAATTAATTCTTATTATCTTCTCTTGCATGGTATAAGCAGCTGAGAGCAATGCCTCAAATAACCAGAAATGACCTTTTGTTTGTTGATACAAATTGTATCTCTTTTTCTTGATTGTATAAAAACTGTGTATAAAAAAATAAATCTCTAGATTAACTTCAGTATTACATTTTCACCACAATGTTTGTGACACCATGTGTCACAGGGAAGTAGCCCATGGGTAATTATGGATCTTTTTTATTTAAAATGGGCACTTGTAGTTTATAGACAAACAAGGACAACTTTTCAGAACCAATTCATTATGTGCACAAATACTGTGTGTACACTTCAAAGCACTGCACAGTTATCTTTAGTCTATTTATTAAGCAGATACATTCTTGCACTAAACTTTATGTAAAACTGTTGCTGTTAACTCATCTGCATGTGTTTAAAATGTAACAGTATAATTGCTATGGACTCTGCTTTGTTCTTAATGGATTAATTTATAAATTGTTTAGGTATAAAATGAAGTTTATTGTGCACTCACATTCTTCCATCTTGCATGGAATTAAATATTTCTATGTAGAAAACTGGTTGTTCCCTTTTTCTCCAATTGTAAAGATAAGCTATTTTAAGACAGGCTTAGTAGGTGTTTTTGATGTTTTCAACATGGAAAACTGAGAAGAAATTTCTGTACGAAGCGTTGGGTGGTTTACGGAGATACTAATTTCTGTAGGATTTGTCTAGTCATTTTGATTTTCACCAACTTCTGTCTTACTGATAGAGTAATTAATTTTTAAGCAATGGGAATGCTATGCCAATACAAACCCAGCACACTATTTCCCTAAGGCACTTTGAAAACAAATTGTCTTTTTCTAAGAAGCTATTAGCATCTGTTGTGCATAGAGTTACAGAAGGGGTCGTGTAGCCTTGTGGAAATAATTTGCAAATTTTGTGCTTGTTTAGTCCTCCTTAGAGGTAATGGAACTTTTGTATGTGATGTAGTCTTTCCTAATCAACTTTAAGTGGTAATTCAGCCATTCACATCTGTTTACAAGCCAGTTCAAAACACTGACACATTCATTAATCTTCAGCGCATAAGCTTAGATTTCTTCTAACATGGAAGAGTTGATCTTATTAACACCTGATCAGAACTGTCTATATTGTAAATATAAGACTTTGTATAAATGCTCTTTTTGAGAGCATGGTATTTAAATCTTTTTAAATCTGTAAGAGAACAGTTCTACAAACTATATTTTAATAAACTCCCTGAAATTACAATTCAGGATGAGAAAAAAAAGTGGGAAGGTAAAATCCTGGCATACTGCAATCAGCAAGAGTTAAGCAGTATATGTCCGCACTTCACTGGGGACAGAGGGTTCTCTGGGAGCTCTGATTTACTCATCCTTCATTTTTAGATATATTGCTTTCACATAAATTATCACTTATAAGTGTATTACAAGAAATCCTTGAATCAAAAATAAAATGCTTTATGGGATGTCAATTTAAGTTATTTAATGTTGGGGGTTTTTTTTGGTAAGAATTGTATGTCAGTAATATATTAAGTTGTATATATAGATGATTTCACTACTGTTAGTCCTGTTGTCATATTGAGCTGCAGTAGTTGGCTTGTATTCATTTGTAGAATTAAACATTACTGTTTAATTGTTGTAAAATTTTATAAATCTCTTTGGGTTTTTTTGGTCGACCCAAATATAATGTAAGTCTTAATGACAAAATGAGTGAAAATGGATGTCAAACCAGTACGTGGTATTCGTAGATCTCTGTAGTAAGAAGCGTGCACTCCTCTAGTTGCTGCTGCATGTAATTCATTCACTAGCTTGAGTCTGCTCAGCTTTTGTAAAAATGCTGTAACTGTAAACTAAAAATAGACTGTGTGTGGGTATGGTTAGGGTATGCTCAGAACAAGCAGAAGAATGCTCGTTAAAAAAAAAACAACACACCAAAAAAAAACCCCAAACCAAACCCCAAACCAAACAAGAAAAACAGACAAAACCAAGAAGTCTATCTAGCCAAGGTCCCCCTACATACTTTTAACGCCAGCTGGCCTCAAGTTCTGAATTTTGGCATTTTGACTTTTTTTATGATAAATGTCAGAACACAAAGAATCTGCCCAAATAATTCAGTTAAAAAATACTGGGTGCACACACACCAAACCACAAACAGGAAGATTTTATGGGACACATTTTGACTACAGTAACTTTTACAACTCTGTGCTCAAAGAGAAGGAACATGTCTGTGAGACAGCTCCCCGGAGAGAATACTTCACCTTGGCTTGCCAAAAGTTTACCTGATGCATTAGTACTCTGGGACTCACTCCAGCCAGATCATCAGATCTCTCACTATTATTTCTATGGTGAGTGCTCAGCTTTAGTTCCCCACCTCTGTACCCACAACTTTTCTGGGTGACAGAGCCCCTATTAACTGTATGTCTCGCAATACCTCAACTGGAAAAATGCAAGTGCACTGTCACTTGAAATTATTTTCATGCTGGTGTTTGGTAAGCCTTCAAATGCCATTATACAATAACTAGGATTTTGGTCTGTGGTATTTAAAGCTTCTAAGTGTATTAAAATAATTGAGAGAAGAATCTAAAATAAATAAATATATTACCTGTTCCCTGCCTGCTCTATGTTAAAGATTTACACAATTATTTAATATGAAACATGTTATACTTTATATATATAAAATTGCTTATTTAATAAAACTGAGAGCCATTGGATTATTTTGTTTCTAGCTTTTAATTTTGTAACTGCTTTTAGGTAAAAGCCTCAAATAGCTGTTTTGTCAAAACAACTGTTGTAGCCTGTCCAAATTATTTCTAATATTTCTTTAGCTGATTTACTGAAAAATACCCAGATTCTGAAATCATACATAATGTTCACATTTTCTGTCTGTGCTGAAATCTGTGGAAGAACAGGGCAAGAGGTTTACTTTTCTTTTAAAAGGGAAGGGAAAAGTATGACTTTGGTCCCACTGTCTTTGTCATTCTCTGGATTACACAGATTTTCTTTCACTATCTAAACACTTAATCATTTCTCTTACTAGGGGGGAGGTGATACAGTGTCATTTTTTACCCCGACTTTGACTCAGACTCCTTTAATGTGTTGGGGAGGAGTAAAGCTAACGAAAGGAAACTGATACACAAAGATCATCTCTGCCTGGATTTGTCTGAACTCCTCACAGTTAGCACACTTGCTCTGATAGTGGCCAGGAACCACAAGATTCTACAGAGTTGCTTTTTCCTAATCCCAGGCCCTCTGTGCTTCATGTACATCCTCAAGTAATACCACTCCCAAAACCAAGTATTAATTACATTCCTCAGGATATTCTTACTGTTCCAGTTTTCTCCCCTAAACTGTAACTGTAGAGCTGAAGTCTGTGTTAGAGTAGGTGACTTTGGGAGTGAGAAAACAGAATATTAAAAGACTTGAACAGCCAGGAACAAATCATCCTAATACAGTTCCCCTACTCTGTTCAATTACTTACATTAAAAAGAAATTTTTAAAATGGAAAAAAACCAAAACACGTCATAGGCCACAAAAGCAGTAGACCCAGGCCTTGACACCCTCAGCAATTCCTATTTGCATGATTTATTCCATATAGTCTCAGTTTCTATCTCCATTCCTTCCTATAACTTCCCTTTGGAGATGGTGTTTTCATTTTGTTTGTTTGGTTTTGGTTTGGTGGGGTTTTTTTCAGACAGTAAAAACCTGTCTGGAGAGATGAATTTCCAGGGAGAAAGCACTGTCCCAAAGTTCAAAGAAAAAATCAAGTCATTCAGGAACACATTGACTTTGCCCTTCCTATCCCCACTCAGAATATGCTTCTAACAAAGTAATTAGCATGTTGAAAACAAATTTTACAAAGTAAACTTTTACCAAAAGGGAAACAAAAAAATTACATGTATCAGAGTATTTTGCCAGAATCACTCTTTTTGACTGTTGTGGTTACACTGACATACCTCAGAAGTACCAGAGAGAGTAACTGTTTACTTACTTGCTTTTTAAGTCATTTGAACTGTCTGGCTTTAAATGGGAAGGTTATCTCTGCACTTACTATGTATTACTCACAGTAATGTTGTCATTTCCCAGGTAACTTGGGAAAGTAGCTACAAAATTGTTCCTCCTGTAAATTAATCAAACAAATACCAGGTTTCATAATCCTGAACAGAACAACACAGAACTGCCTAGGCTTTACACTTCTGTTGTTTTAGTAGAAGCCTCTTCTTCACTTCTTAAAAATCAAAATATTTATGTTTCTTTTCTCCAGACATTCCCAACTTCTTTTAGTGTTCCTTTGCTTCAAGCCTGCTCCCCCACCTAGTAACACTTAGTTTAAAATTCATGCCATTACTATGGCTTCCTTCTCAAATCTTGGTATTCATTTGTGAAAGCATCCGGTAGTTCTGCGCTGTTCTACAAGTCATCCACAGCACTGGATTTAACCACGGCTCTGCGATTCGATCAACACCAGGATTTTAACTCCATAGGTGAGGTAAAGGCAGACAGACAGGGCAGCAACTGCAGCTGATGAAGAAACTATCATAGCACGTGATTTTACCAAGTAAACCTTTGCCAGAGTGGGGGAAAGGTTACACACAGCACAGGATTTGCCAGCATCACCCTTTCCTTCTTTGTTACTCTTGTTCGCATTGACAGATCTCAGAAGTACCCAATGCAATTATTTAAGTAATTTCATAATCTACCAAATATAGTAAAAAAACAAACAAAAAAAATCCTCTGCACTCAAAATGTCCTAAATAAGCTCGAGGAACTGCTGGGTAGAGACAACATTTCTAAAAATACTAGAAAGAGGAGAAGCTTACAAGAAAAAAGATCACTGCTTACAGAAAGAGAAGTTTAAAAACAAACAGATAGCAGTGTTCGTTTTTAAGAGAAGGAAATGTACAATGTATTTTGCCTTTTAAGCAACTTTTGGCTGGCTGGTAAAGAGGAACTGCAGTAGAACAGGGTGACCGAAAATGGAAGCAAAGGAATAATAATTAAGCACATTTAGCTAAGCCTTTACTTGGGAGCCAGCACAAAGCATCCATGGAGTTACTGCTTCAAACTTGCCATTCAGTCCTATTCAATGTACCACTAAAGCTCTATGTTCCTTTTTGTACCTCATTCTGCAGAGCAGGAACAGGTAATGTCAGCAGTAGCTCTAAAGAACTAAAAACTTTCCAATGCTGCACTGACACGTTCCGGTTTCGTTTGGAAATACTGCAGATTACTAGACTGACTCGGTGACTCGGAGAAAGACTCTGTCTTACCCAGTGGCAGATACACCCCAACAAATTCATACCGAGGGTCCTGCAATAAAAACATGCGTAAACTCCTATTGTTGACAGATAATTGCAGAAGCGTCCAAAGTTCCAAGAACTTTTAATACAGGTAAAGAAAAACAAATTTAGGAAAAACTAAGCCCTTTTTCTCAGCAGCTCTCCACGAAGGTACTCAAGTCTGTTCCTGTAGCAATCACACAAGCTCGCAGCAAAGACTACTGTATTAGTTATCAACCTCAACAGAATCATGAAGAGAAATAATATCAAGCAGAAAAATTAAAGAGAGAGTGTACTGGTCTCAAGACTTCCCTCAGAAAACATAGCAATTCAAAAAAACCCCACCTGTTGAAGATAGTCATGTACAACAGTGTGTTAAGCCATGCTATCACTAGGCTTGATCCCTGAAGCCTCATGAGAAATCCTAACTAGCTGAAAACTGTAGCACAACCCTGTTCTGGCAAAATCACGCAAACTCATACAGAACAATATTAGCATCACTGAAATAGGAAGGGGTCAATAGTCTGGCTAACAAGGACCAGAGGACACTTTCCAGAATACCTGAGTGAAAAAGGAAAAGCAGGGTCCAAAAAGACCTTCAGTTGGTTGTATTTATTTAACCATGAAAATAATAGAGGAACACTGAGGGATTCCACAGTACTCTTAGCTGTAACTTGGCAAACATCAGCTGGAGCCAAAAGTTCATGACAGTGTTTAAGCAAGACAATGGTTACTACAGAGGGAACTTAAAACACATCACCTTTATAAAATACTGATTTTACATGGTAAAAATTAGAAAATCTTCATGAAAAAAAAATCTTGGAGTGGCTATTTCCCAACACCATTACTAGTTCCTCCATGCCACTTATCTTGTGCAACACTGAAAGTCGCAGAGCACTCTGCTGTCTTAAAAAAGTTGAAGGCCACTTTTTATTTTATGGAAGTCATTCTGGGTCCATAACAATCCTCCTGTGACAGGAATATTCAATTCTGCAGAGCTGTGAGAGGAAGAGAAACAAAGCACGTAAGCACTGAACTGATCTAGAAGCTTTCACCATCAAAGTAATTTTGATAGTACTTAAAACTTGTTGACAAGTTTTATTTACAAACCAGAATGTCATTTCTCAATTTCAGGTCTGCACATTTTGCTGCTGGAATGTTCTCAGTTTTTAACCAGTTCATTCCAGAGAGGCAATGGTCCTAAAGCACCAAAGCACAAGGCCAAAGAAAGGCTACAAGTTAGTAACAACTGGGAGGGAGACGTGACTTCAGAAATAAGCACACAACAATTTGCATCTGAACCTTCACCCTAACCCTTTGCAGCTAGGACTACAAGCTGATCAGGTGAGATGCTAACATAGCAAGTACCAGACACGACAACAGTCAGACATTACAAACGGCACAATGCCTACAGGTTGTGCAAAAGGGAACTACCGGTTCCTAGGACTTTATAGACACAGGAACTAGTACACTGGCAGAGACTGTAATGGAAATTGGTGCTTGGTGACCCCCATGGCATGTGGAGTAATTTCTGATTTTAGAAGGTGGCTCACTCAAAAAGGTGTAAAATCCCTTTTCACTGCAGAAGTTACCCAGTTTGTCAGGACAGAGTCCTGGGAGATCCCCCAAGCAAGGACCCATTTACATGACTGGCTAACACAGCATACAAACGATACGCAAGATTTTCATATCCTGTTTGCATACATAAGGCACTGTCAAACACAAGGCTCAAAAAACAGCTGGAGAACATATGTAAACTTTCTTCTACCCAAAGTTTTACTATATAAAGGAACTCAGATCACTCCCATGTTGATAAGTAGGTCAGGTAAGGCTTTGTTTAATGAAAATGGTGTAGGTGAAATCATCCGCTTGAAGCATGGTATCTGGCACTGCGAAGGAGAAAATATAAAATGTGCTTGTTTTTCACTTTCTCAATTCCTTATGCCCAGCAGAGCTCAGGCACTCCTAGCCACAACCCAGCATCCCTGCCTACCCACTGTTTTTACCTCTCACTTACCTGCTAATGCATCTCATCCTCAGGACAAAAAAATCCAGTCATTATTCACACACATTAGATGGTGAATCCCATTTTTGAAATGTCAGTGCAACAACTTGACACAATCCCTAAAGCAATTCCATGTCAGCAACTCCACTCTCAGAAAACTCTCCAAGGGATCGTTTTTTGCCAAATTTGCCCCTGCTGCCAGGGAAAACTGACGCTAGGAGTAAGCAAGAAGCACATATGCTTATCACAAAACCCCAACCATCTGCCCGAGGATAACAGCAGCTATTCAGCGCTTCAGATGTTGCCACACTAAACACAAACTTGGACAACGTGCACACACCAGAAAACCCACCAAAGAACATAATCTTTTGGGACCAGGGAGGAAGGAACTGCAAGCTTTTCCAAAGTATCCAAACATCACAGGAACTTAAGTCTCATGGTAAAAACAACTAACCAAACAAGCAAAAAACAAAACACCAAAACAAATAAACAAACCTCTGAAGACAAAAAATAATTTCTGCAAACAAGACAGATGTCTGGCAAGTTTTATTGATACAGCAACTTCAAGCTATAGACCATAAAACTCAATGTCTTTTCCAGATGTTCAGTACTGGAATTACTGGCTATATAGAGACTGCTGCCCAGAGCTCCTCAGAGACAGATAATTTCTCCTTTAAGGTCAAAACACCTCTTAGACACTCCCTGTTCAGATGGAACACTACAAGAGGCCTTGCAGAGGAAGCCAACACAGAGACAACACAGCCAGTGTAATGACCCAGACATCTTCCTTTGGCTCTTGGAAACTATCCTGAACTCAGCCTGCTAATGGGATACTTTCTCCTCCTTTGCAATGTATACTCTGTCATTCATGCATTCACAGACATGCTGTCATTCCCAGGAAAGGGAATGAGGGGAGAGACACTGGCGTAACTTGCTGCTTTAACTGCACTGCACTGAAGGTTGCCAAGAGCAAGCTCATCACAGCAGATTAACCACTTTTCTGAGGGATAAAACAAGTATTGCCAATGGCACTTTATTACTGAGAATTCAAGGCAGGAGGTGGCTTTTCCATAACCAGTGCTACTTTGTCCTCCAGCCACTTGTTTTTTTTTCCAGTCTGAAAAGACAGCTAAACACATGGCAATGGAGTATAGCCTCAAAATTCACTGGTTTTAGCCAAGTTCATCTCTTTTTTGAACTACTTTGCTTCTCCAAGATTCAGGCTATTCTGTTTTGGAAACAGCATGCTTGTCTTCAGGTAGATCTAATGGCATACTGGAGAAACTTGTGTGTAAAGAGGCCAAACTGTGTGGTAAGCAGCAGGAAGAAAAACAGAGCAAGGAAAGAACAAAAAATTACTTCTTCAGCAACCCTGCAGGGAGAAAAATTTTGTGGATAGGCAGGCTGTTGCTTTCAGAGTAAGGAAGGCCCATTCTTCGATCTTTGGAACCTCCAGAAACAACAAAGGCAGAAAAAGGAGTGAAACACAGGATCTGAGGTGGGCTCTGGATTGCCTCCTGAGTCCATCTTAAGAGGGAAGGGAGGTAGTCAGATGAAGCCTATTTTTCCTAGCACATAATCAAGTTTTGCTACAGATTCATGGCAAGAAGCATAGACCTCAAAGAAGGCAGGCAGAATTCAGGCAGAGGTTGAAAAATACAGACTGAAGATAATAAGATCACCAGGTGCTCCCTTCTCATCTCTGGACCTGGTGAACATGTGCTGCAACAAGAGGTCCTGCTTTTGTCCAAAGACCTTTTCCCAAACTATTGTTAAATTCCACGCCCCAGGAAATCCTTTCTGCAGTCCATTACCATCGTTAAGTCTGCAGAGGCAGAGAGAAAGTCGAGCATGGTCTCGGCTTTTAGAAAGGGTGTGTCCCATTGCCTATGCCTTTTCCCAAGTGTCTTACAGGTATTTGTGAAAAGCTGATGCTTTACTTTGAAATCTTCTCATACCACTCTGCCGTACCCCTATAGCAAGCCTGGTAGAACAGCTCTCCATAGCTAGAGAAGTTGGAGGGCAGGATCAACAAAGTAGTAAATAGCAAACATTCCCTCTGGAACAGCCCACCAAAACCTCTTTTAAAGGGAAAGAAGAAAATCCATATAGCAGCAAGATCGAGACAAAGTTTCTACATAGAAGAGTACACTACAAGTAGCCAAGAAAATCCACTCCCCCCTGCCTCTGGGAAAGTCACACAACCCTTCTGATGCTCCCATGGCCTTGGGCAAATGGAGAAGCTGCTATACAAGGGAAACAAGCAGAATGAACAAGCTGCTGTTGTAACACTCCTGATAAAGCCTGGATTGTTTCCAGACACAGAAATAAATCAGGTTGTGTTCCTTTTTATTTGTGGCAACAACAGTTTTTTCCTCATGTTTCTTTCTGAGCTTTTTTCCTTGGCTTCCTGCCAGTCTGTAATCTAAGTGGCAGAAACTGCCCCTTTCACCCACACAGAGATGAAGAAGCTTGCATTACTTTCACCCTGGTATGTGCTTTTTAATTTTATGTATAGGCATTTTTTAGTAATACGAGCTGCATGACATATTACACTTAAAAATTATCAGCCAACTGGAAGCAGCACATGAGGAGACAAACATCACCTTGGCTGAATACAGATGGAGCTTTTGCACTTGCTCCCCTCTGCATCTTAGGCCACGTGGAAAGCAGTTATTGGGGCAAAAGGGGAAAGCAAGACCTGCTGGGTTTTTTCAGAGTCCGCACAATGAAGCACTTAAGTCTATGCATCTGGCTTGCAATCAATACACAAACAGTGGTCACTATGATGAAAATCATAGAGGAATCTTCCTCCAAATGAACCTAGTGCTACTCAATAAGGGAGGGAAACAGTAGCTGGTTAATTAGTTCGATTTTGACCATTGTAGAAATTGATCTGCCAACCTGAGAGACAAGACTTTTCTCCTAATAGATTATTTGTTTCTTGTGACCCCTGTGCTGAAATGGTTTACTGGCAGGCCTGGAAAGAGCTCTCAGTCACAGAGGTGAAAGGACAGCATATTATTTGATAACCTCTGAGAACTGTACCATGTAAGGAAAATAAAAGATACTTAAGACTCCCCCCTCTCCCCCCATCACTCCCATGTTTGCTCTCTGCATAAATAGAACTAGGTGTGCTTCAGAAGTCAGCACAAAACCAAACAGAAACAATAAAATATATCTATTACAAAGTTGCTTTATCCTAATCCACTTGGCAACAGACAAGTCATTTCCAGAACTGTACCTTCCACTTCACCTTGCTGCCTCCACATTCCCTCTACTCCCTTGCTAAAAAAAAAAAAAAATCTTTGAATCAGTATTGTCTAGTATAGCTTTATAGTCATGCCATCACCAGTGCCTTAAGGCACTTCAGTACCTTTGTGACAGAAAGACACAGAGCGCTGAAGCTGAGGAGGTAGGAACAGGAAGAATGGTACAATATGAAGCAAAGCCTCAGGCTCATTTGAGGCACCTTCTGGACAAGGTCTTGTAACTGACAGGATAATCATGTAAGAGCAGCTATAAATCTTGTCATCGACGTTGTTTAAAATGAGGTCTCTTCAGAGATGTCAGCAGCAAGTTGTGATCAAGACAATTTACAAATTCCTAGAAGTAATTAATTGAAACAGCTCTATGGTGATTTCACCACTGAATAGATGCTGAAATTGTTTCATATTAGAATAGGAAGAAAAGGCATGAAGCAATCAATGCAGAAGAGTATTTTCAAGATATAGGCAAAAAACACCATACAGTGAGTAGAAACTGGTGTGACCTTTGCTATTTTAAGTTTCCCTTATACTGTTTTTCCAGTATACTTCTGCTATGTTTGTCTTTACTACCATGTAGCACCCACAAAGCTGCTGAACTCTGGACTCAGCAATATGATTCCTTATGTACCTACTTTGTAAATGGCTTTTGTTTTGTCTGCAGTAAGAATTCACACAGACAAGTAATTCTATGCTACAGAGAACATCCGACACACTGTGCAGGTCTGCAATGCAGCAGTTCGTGGGGACTCATTCTGCTTCTGCAACATAATCGTGAGGCACGGCAGTGCAGCAGAAAGCAGCTCCGAGGCAATTTCTTCAGGGAGTCAGCTACATCATGTACATCACCTCCCCTCTTTTATTTCCATGGCATATGATGAGAATAGAATACTGGAAGTTAGAAGTAATACCCTCAACCTTAACTGCAAGATATTTACCGGTGTTCAGGCTTCTCCTCCCTTTTTTAAAGCAAGGTTTCTAAACCAGCTGGTGCAACTGGTTTCATTAATGGCCAATAGCAGAGGTAAAACAGACACAGATTACCAAAGATCCCAAACCACTGATTTCTATCAGTGATCTCACCTACTGACGAAGTCAAACAGCTTTATGTTTAAAGTCTCCGAGATCAAGCATTCTATCATTTGCAACTGCAGTGAGAATGCTGGGGCTCTGCAGACCAGAAGTAGATGTGCAAATTCCAGGATTCTGCCTTATTCCCAACGTGGAACACATTGCAATAAACATCATTCATGTCTGACTGACACCAAAAGGCTCTTCCACTGAATCAAAAGGGGATTTTTGCGTCTAGTATAGGTTTACTACTCTTTTTGGGATGATAAACTATCAGAAGACAAATGGTTACCTGCTGTGTTTACACTCTGAGAGGAAATTCACACAGTGCTCCAAGTGTAAGTCTTGCCAGTGGTTAACATCATACAAGGGGACTCAAAGCAGTTAATTTGTTTGTATCTCTTGATAGAGGCAGGTTTAGTCTGCCTCTTGTAGCAGTGTTGGAACCAAGGACTTCATTAAGTATTTGGACTGTTCAGAAAGAGGAGCAGTAGGAAAGGATAGTTTCTTTCTGATTACCCAGCAAGCTCTAAGATGTAAAATTTACATTTTGATTTGATGAATCCAGTAGAAACAATACCCTCTCAGCAGGCCTGAACTGACACAAAAAAGCAGACTAGCTCTGGGGAGGATGACCAAGGGGATGGAGAAGAACAGAAACCCTGCTCTTTGCAATGTTTGGAACTTGAAAGTAATCTGAAGACAGCTCTGAGTAAGTAAATACGAGTATGTGCAAGAGCTCTTCCCAACACAGCACCCCAGGCTGTGTCCCCGTCACTGTTACTCGCATTTTGTGGAAGCTACATTATGGGGCCCATCAACTACAGGGAAAGAATCACTGTTTAGAAAGTTATCCTATCAAGTGTTTTAAGAAACACTTCATATTCACTTTATATTCTGAAGTGCTCCTTGGATTAAAATACATATAAGACCAACTCCTACTGTATGTGATGAAATTGATTTGACAGTTTATAGCACTCAAGTCCCTTTGTCTTCAAAGGGTGAAATAATGACCCTATTAAGATGTCTTCAATGGGTAGGTTTAACTGGATAAGCATCACATAGTAATGGAGTGGTCTAATTAAAGCTTTAGGGAACGCTACCATTATTTCCATGGCAACCTGTGTTTCTTTACTGAGGTCAGATCTGCAGCTTAAATCACTAGTTGCAGCTCTGGAAAGGTCACTGAGCAATGCTAACATGCTGTGGCTGAATATGAGAGCCCCAGTTAATAGAAACAAGAGCTTTCAAGACTGTCGAGGCTATGCTAGTAACTTCCAAACTGTTGAACAGCAGTATCTCATAATCCTTGCAATAGCTGCCATTTGAAAGAGCAGGAGTAAAGATGGTAAAATTATAAACTGGCTTCCTCAAAGGATACCGTGGAAATCACATTTTTGATTGACAGTTACACCACTGCATTTAACTTCTGAATAGTGCAAAAGATCCAAGGAGTACAAAGTAAAAGTACATTTGCAGAAGGGATTGAGAATGGCAGCAGTTACAAATGGTAGCTCTCAGACTTGATGACAGGAAAAGATGAAGGAGACAAACTCAGAGAGGTTAAATGCTGAGTATATTCTTTCAGCTTCAAAGGATGACTGTGAGGGCTTTATGAAGTAGCTTCCGATGACACTGGTGAGTTGTTGGAGCAATACAGGGATCAGTAACTTCTGTCTGACTGTGTCCATCCAGAACATGAGCATACTGTTAGGCTAATGCAGTACAAACAAGCTGGAAGTTTCCTGTTGCGGTGGGGAAAGGCGGGAGTTTGTCTCAGCCATAAGATAAGTAACTGGGACTTGCATCCACTGATCCGTAATTCTCGGCATATTCACCACCCCAGCTGTGTACAGCCAATTCCCTACTCAGGTGTTACAAAGGTCATCTGCAGTCAAGCACTTCCTCTTTCAGGAAGACTGCGTAAAAAACAGAAGCTGACCTTGTCTGGTAAAACTGACAGTGGGGGACACTAAAGGACTTCCAAGGCTTCTAGTCCTGAACGCTTTAACTGCAAGACCACAGTTCTTCCATTCTTTATCCCAGTGTGCCACCAGGCAGATTCTGCACTAGCTCTCAGTAGCTTGCTTTAAAAATTCTGCACTTCCAGACCAGTAACTCTAAGGGATCAGCAGAGAGTATCTTACTAACAGCATCAGGCAATGCTGAGAGTTGTCAGCACAGCCTGAGGAGCAGACTGTTACGCTATTATACCAGCACTGCAAAGGTCCTTCCAAACACACACATTACTTGAAAACTCCATGAGAAGCACAGTTAGTGGATATTAGAGACAGCAGTAGGTATTTAGGTCAAACTGTTTAGTCAAACAGAACTGAAAAAGAAATCTCATCCTCGATTTTTCACATCATCCAGTACAAGGCACAGAGACAAATGCATTTCATGGTTCAGGGACAAAGTCCTGCCCACATCATTACTCACTTTGTATTGGGAGACTGCCACTCATCTCTCAGCGGCTGATCAAGCAGGGACATCATGGAATAATTATCCAACATGAGACCATCAGGGTCGTCTGTCTGACCTGGGAGTTTCCCAAGCGGAAAGTCTTTCCATTGTACTTCATCTGAGTAAAAACAGTACAGAAACAAGATGTGTGAGCTCCCCAGAGAGATTTTCAAAATGCACGATCCCTCCAAGTCCATAAACACTGTCTCATGCAGCTCAGCTGTTGGGCAAAAATGAACAATCTCAGGTACTCAGCTAAATTAAGTCTGAAATATAGTTCTAACTGACTTTTATTTTAAACCTTACTATCTCTTCCAGAGAAAGTCACTGTAGTGAGAGAGACGACAGGGACGCACCTGGAGTCACGTAACATCACGCAGTCTCCGCCGTGCAGCTCATCCAAACCCCCGTGAGACAGCGTCCACCAAAACAAACCCACAGTATTCTAGAGTGACCCTTCATATTTACCTTCCTCTTTTAAGCATACTTCCATTTGAAACATGAACGTCTGTAAGTCAATGTGTGCTTTAAAAAAATACTCTGCGTACTTCTGTAAATGGAAAGAGCCCTTTGTACACCTATGAAGATACAAACCAGCACTTTTGCATCCAGTATCGCATTCCTCCAGGGAGTCTAAGTATGAGCTTAACGACTCACTGAGATTAGCAGCTGCACAGCAACAGTGCAAAGGTGAGTAAAGAAGCATAAGGCTGTGGAAGCTTCATTAACCAATAAAGCAATTCTGGACACACAGGTGGGCTGGGATGAGATTGGAAAAAACAAGTTTTGGACATTCTGCTATTTGTTTTTACGAGCACTTATTGCCATTCCTCTCCATGACTTCACATCTGTTAAATTTGCCTTCCAGTGGGGGCCAGAAACTGCACACTGGGAAATGGTCCATCACAACTGGTAAGATCAGCGAGTCCATTCCGTTAAAATTGTAGTGCCAAAATTTCAAAGGCAGCTCCCAACAGAAAAATCCCCCTTGAAATTTCATTCTTATTTCTTATCTAACAAAATGAAAGGTATGAATTATTATGTGCCATTGTTTTGACAAAATGATTTCTTAAGCCTACGTGCTTTCTTCATACCAGAACACTTATTCCTGGAATGCCCTAGCAGCAGCTCAGCAGAGACTGGCACACGGGAGCCTTCAGAAGGTAAGGTACTCCCCTCCAGAGAGCTAGCAATAATTATACAGACTATGAGAGGAGCCTGCTAATCATGCACACCTTGGCCATTTCTTGGTCTCTGCCTGAAAAGGAATTGTTTGGTGTACCTGATACCTGCTCAAAAGCCCAAGCACTGCCCTAAAGAAACAGCAGCTTTATTTGATTTTACTTTTATGCCATCTTTGCCTTTGCGTTTCAGTGAGTATTTGCCAGTGATGAGAATTATTATCTAAGCCTTACAAAGCAATTTTTTACCTGCAGTGATCTGCCAGGCGGACCCTTGCAGTGCTGCCCTTTTCTCAGCAATAGCCAGCATGTTACCAGAATGAGCAAGTCCTTCCAAAGGATTTGTTTCAGTTACCATCTCTTCTTCCTCCTCCTCCACCTCCTCTACATCATCATCTCTCTCCAACACATCATCTTGTTTCTCTACAGTATGACCTTGATTTTCAACCTGAGTGTCTTGCCTGGCCCTCCACTGTAAGCTCTCTATAGTGTAAATTGGCTCTTCACTGCAGCCTGAGGAGACACCCGGACTGGACAACGGGCCACTTCCACTTCCTTCCGTATAAACGGAAGCGAGATAGAGAAGGTTCTTCCGTGAAGAACATGGCAAGCGAGGTCTCATGATTGTGAGGATCCTAGAAAGGAAAAGGGCAAGGTAAAAGTCTTAGAAGCAAAAACGGTTTCGGATGAAGGTTCATCAAGGTGATCAGCCTTTCAAATTTGTTTTGTACAGGACGGCTCTCACACATAACTCCTCTAACAGGCAAATCTGATTATTTCCTGGTGGGTGAATGTTGGAATACTCCCTCTTTTATGGTTAAAATTAAGGACATGGGATACTTCCAAGGGAATTGCTGCTTTCCCATTTTCCTGTAAAAAAAGTTACCACCTGTGCTAAATTCATATCACCTGAATAAGAAATCACATCTCTGCCTCCAAGTGATTTTCCTTCTGACCAGGTTGCTTTTTTAATACCTCCTTTGAAATTCTCCTGCTGCTTCTCTTTGTGCAAAGAGAAGATGAGCAGCAACAAGCAGGGCTTTATATGCACCTGCCACCATTTCTACTAGATGCAAAGGAAGGGAAGGGAACACAGCTGTAACTGAGCATATTGCAAGGCAGCTGGCCAAAGCTGTTACAGAGCACCCTTTGCTGTCCCTTTTCTAAATCACAGGATAAAACTTACAGCTGAAGAAGGTGTGGAGTTGCCCAGCAGGGAGCTTCCAAGCAATTATCAGTCAGTCTTATCCACTGCAAAGGAACTTTATGGAGGAACAGCTCCTTCATGGACACCTGTTTGTTACACTGTTGTATTTTTTTTCCTTTAAAGAAGATAATGAAAACAGAAAGGTGCTCAAAACTCAAAAATATGCCCTTCATCTCTTTGCATTTTTACTGGAACACTCATCCTCAAATAAACTGTCATTCCACTCCAAGTCCAAGACCAAATGTACTGACCAGATACATCAGGACTGTTACAAGGGACCTGCCAGTGCATTGACAGCTAGGTTTGCTCCACAAGAGGTGGCCACAGCGAGGTGCAGACATTGGCAAGCTGGTTGCGTATGTGCCCAGGCAGAAAAGCCAAAAGAAGTGTTTGTACAGTAACGCTCCAAATAAATGCAGTAACTGCTTCGGAGACCCAAGATCATTCCAGAGAAAATTGCAATGAGTAGACTTGACAGCTGGGAACTACAACAATTCAGGGATCTTGCTACATAACAGGTAACACTGAGCACTAACTGAAAGCATCAAACGTTAACCCATGACTGACACAGATACTGGCAAAATCTGGGTGCAGACTGAGCCAGACCGGGAAAGTACAAGTAGCAGTGGCAAAACTAACCAGCCATAAAACTCCTCAAGGATACACTGTATGACAGTATAAAATCCCTGTGAACAGAATTCCTGTGACATACTTTAAATAATTAAGTTTTCTAAGCCCCTGTCTCTGGAGTGAAACACACAGTTTGCCAATTTAAACAGCTCTAAGGAGTTAGAAATCAAAATATTATTTATTACTCTTGTGTAAGGTCAAAATGCAAGAAAATCCTGTGATAGGATTTAAAAAGGACAGCAAGACTACATAAGTATCTTGCTAAAGGCAGGGCTCTTTTAAGTGCAGAGAGAAGTGCAAACAGGGAACTCATAACAGGTTGGAGATAACTTTTTTTTTTTATCTGCTACTGTTATTTCCTACAAGTGCTAATATCTGGGAAAATAGCACCTAAAGGCCTGATCTGTCACAGGAGAGATTGGCTTTTCCTATCTTGAGGAGGTTGCAGCAAAGCTGCCAGTAACAATTCCAATTTCTTGCCAAGAAATGCACAGCATGCATAAGCTGCAGGTTGAAAAGTCTAAGAGACACAACAAAAAAAGCTCTATGTTCACATGATAAGAAAGTAACAATTAGGCTATAGCACTGCCCCTCTAAAGGTCACACCGCTCTCCCAGTTTTCACATTAGTACAGAAGAGACTCTTGCATTAGTTTTTTGTTTGATTTTTTTTTTTTAACACACAGAAATTCCAAACATACTCACCAGTATTTACTCTGGCAATAGCAGTCAGCACCTCAGAAATCCAGTTGATCAAGAACTGAGCCCGGAGTTCTGAAGAGTCAGAACATTCCTTCAACTCCATAAACATTTTCTCTATCAGGATTTGTGTAAAATTTTGGGAGAGGAGACCTGTCAGCAAAGGCTGCCAAAAGCAGTAAAATGTCTGAGGAATTTTGAACTGCCATACCTCTTTACCTGCTGTGATAAAGAAGATAAAACAAATCAAAAAGCTGAAAATCGCTTTTCTGTATTTTTTTGTGAACTGTAGGTATGATACTTGTTCCAAACTAGTTTGCTCCGAGAGCAGGGGTTCCAGGGTATTTTCTGGCATCCCTGCTGAACCAAGAACTATTGTTTTCTTATGGTATTAAAGTAAAATAAGCAGCAAACTGATAATTAACACAACTGCTCAATGAAAGCAGGAAATAAAATGCCTGATCACAAGACAAACCACGGGAAAATCTCCCTGTTTTGCTAATCCCTTTGCAGTTTCATCATATTCCACACATAATGAAGAGCTATTCTGAATATACAGCAAAGAGAAGACACATTGAGCAAAGCAACACAGAAACACAAAGCTCCTAAATTTGTATTGCTCTAATATAGTTGAAGAAATCTGAGAATCCTTATTGGAAAGCTCTTCGTCTGGGTGTTTCCAAGAGGTTCCAACTGACAAATTATTAATTTTCATTGCTTCTAGATACTTAATTCTCCTGCAGAAAATCCATGAAACTCCACACTTATGGGCAGCAGCATGGAACTAAGATGCAACTAACTGGTCAATAAGGCTCAAAAAAAGTTTTGGATGAAGGTTTCAAACCTTCAATGTAGAAAAGAAACTAGTGGGAGTTGATTCAGTCCGTTACCTATGGCAGGCACGGGCAGAGACACCAGCTTCAGCAGACGTTTTGGCCAAAGCTATCCGAAGAGCTATCCCTTCATGGTAAGAGACTTACGCAAAAGCAGTAGCTAAGCATAGCCATAAAGGGGCCAAGAGAACAGGTTAAAAGATGTTTAAGGACACAGATATATGAAAAAAATGCAAAGAATTACAGATTTCAATACAATGAGAAAAAAAAAAACAAACAGACTTGGGCATTACACCAACTATGTGCTTTTTACTTATGAGGTGCCCAAAATACTCACCTTCATAACTGATATTTAGCATCTTCAGACAATCCTTCTTTGGGATGAGAAAACCATCACTGAGAAGAGCTTCAGCCACTGCCTCCCTAGAGTAATCAGAGTCTTATTAATACCACTTCTTTACTTATCAAAACACCACTTACAGCAGTTCTCAAACAAGTTTGAGAACCAAACGCTCAGAACTAGGAGGAGGTGATGTAGCTTGCTGTAAGGCACTAAAAAATGTATGCCAGTTTTGGGCTGGCTACATTCCAATAGACCTGGAGGGAAAAACACAGTTGTGCAAAGTGGAACAGAAGCAGAACCTTGAAGGAAACACTTCTGTTCAAGCTGCTGAGGTAAATATCTTGGTATTTCACAAGTGCAGGAACATTTACTGTACTGAAATACCTATGGTTTGCAGTATGATCCAAGTCTTCTGCCAGCAGACCAGCTAAGATTTGAGGACCTCTGACCCAGAGAGATAGCTTAAATTTCAGAGGAAAAGCCAACCCTGTTGACTTGTCAGCAAGGCACACCTTATGGTGCAGCTCACACAGATGTTCAGCAGGTAAGTTTGCAGTAGGGTCCCCACAGCACCTACAGCCCTTTTTTGGATGTCTCCTACCCTTACAGCTATCCTGTGAAACTCAAGTTAGTCCAACAGCACCGAATGGTCCAGCACAAGGACCACTTCATCTCCTGTTAACCTGGCTTAATGCAAGTGGAAGACTGAAAAGACCCTCACAGGTAGGCTGAACTGTCACTTGAAAATAAAATACAGGAAAAGGGACTGAAGTAAAATTCCCACAGCTTCCCCAATATCCAGCCACAGGATTCTCTTGAATTATTGTGTACACACTTCTGTGCATGAGCTTCTCTATCTGTGCAGAGATACAGCACTAAAATAAGACACTTATTGGAATGAAAGTTAAGGTGGCTGTTTTCAAACTCTGAGTATATTCCACAGAAACAACGGCTTTTGCTGTTCGGCCAGTTGGATTTGGAATGGCAGCACCCATGTCAAGCACAGCATATTATAGGTATAGAATCAATGAGAAATTTGTTTTCTCCAATGGAGATGACTTCAAAATCTAAACATCGAATAGGAGTTAGATTCAACGCAGGATTTCTATAAATAAATGCAGCAGCTGAAGATCTCAGCGAGCAGAAACAACACACAAACACTAAACCACTTTGTCATAAGTGGATTTTGTGGCAGGAGATCTGAGGGCAGGAGGTAGAATGCAATCTAAGAACAAAACCTATATCCAATCCTACTTTTCTCTGGAAATCGTTTCAGCATAATTACCATCATTCCTGCATGCAATGACTGAGCACGACCAACTATTAAGGGCATCTCCATGAAGGTGGCAGCCATTTAAGCAGAACATCATCTGACTAAGAAAGGTCTCCCGGGTCAGTTCTCTGAAGCAGACAGCAGAGGATCCTTTGCAGTTAGCGCATTTTGCTTCAGGTCTAAAGGTTATCTTCTGCCCTCTGCACAATCCAAATTAGAGTATGTTGAAAACTAAAGCCTTTACTCAGAATTACACAGGCATTCTAAATTAAAAATGCACTTTCATAGGTCACTTGACATATTAACAATTTTTAATAATTTTGGGCTCTCAAAGTGTGGGTGGTTCCAAAAAGCTAGCTCTAGACACAGTCCCCCATTAATTATAAATGCAGCATCTTGTGTTCTCTAAAAGTTGCATCTGGATACTGGAATAAAAATAGCATAAGATGAAGCAGGCGCTCAAGGACGAAATCTGGGAGTAAGTGCCAAGTCCGAGTTTGCTCTTCCCTTCGGAGGCTCATACTGGTGATTTGTCTGACTGTTTATCATGCTCAGCCAGCTCAGCTTGGCTCTCTCTGGGATTTCACGTTGGTCCAGAGGGACGCTTGTTTTCTGGCAGCTCGCGGAGCGCGTGTTCAGGTGCAGCTTGGCCTTTGCTCTGTCATTACTCTGAAACCAGCAACACAGCGCAAGTCCCTCAACCGAGGAAAGCTTCAGTAAATGCAGCTTAACTGAAAAACTACTTTCTTGAGCAAAACTATTACTCAAACAACTTTTTCATGTTAAAAGCATTACAAAATGAAGCCTTACAGATTTTTTTTTTTAATAAGCCACCTACATGATGCAAAACAAATAACTGCATGATCTCAAGATTCTCCTTTAAGGATTCAGGCAGAAGAACTAGGCAAGTGTGGTTTTGAGACCTGGCTGCATGAAGAAAACTCCAAGACTTACTGGTCATCATGATTCTGCCAGGGGGCTTCCAAGAAGATGTCTAGAAACAAGTGGTTAGTGAGTTTTCTTGCCTTTCCCATGCCTCCCAGCAAAACTCTGACACATAGTCAGGTGTTTTTAGAAGCATAGTGAAGGCAGTAATCTCCAGTGCTAGTTCCAGGCTCTGCTATAATACACACATGCTCTTACTGGGGTCGGGGAAGAAACCAAACCAAACCAACTCTATGCTTTTTTTGTTTTGTTTTAATGTTTGTCTGTTTTAAATAGCTGGCCTGCAGAAAGGACACATCAGAAAGGTTCCAGATGTGAATTCTCAGTATTTTTAAGTCTTAAGTTGATTTGCAAGTAGGTAATTTTCACTCTTCAGGATTAAAATGGGGAAAGTGGGCATAAAGAAGGCTTAAATAAGGGAAAGCATGGCAGCACATGGCTTACACTGCTTAAAGAAGCAAAAGGAGTGGAGAAAGAGCCTGTAAAGAAATAAGGGTTGGAAACTCACTGCCAAAGCTGTTCTGATCCAGAAACACACATGGTTCCTTTCCACAAGTTTGGTCCAAAGTCTGGAATTGTGGAACTACTACTTACTGGAAATAACAGACACTTATATAGAAAAATAAAAACATTCACATTGCCCAAACTTCTCTCTGAGCAGTGATCACAAAAGGCAGTTAAATGCAATTGCAAAATCTCTCTGCAGTGGTTTCACTACTGAAGGGTTTTGCTCTTTGCGAGTTTTGCAAGACGTGTTGTGAAACAGTACCCCATCCTTGGCTGCTGTTAAGGAGGGGATTTCCCTGTGTATTAGAACAGCTATTTAAAGTTGCCTGATCATTAGGAGTCACTCAGGAAACCATGAGGCAGCCAATAGAAACAAAACCCACAAGACAGAAAAAAACCAAACATCTTTTATAGACAGAAAAACCAGCTTCATCCTCTGTTCTGTCTTTGAAACCTGTGCTTAGGGGAACCATCAAGAACAAAAGCCAGTTCACAGACAGGCACAATAGCAAAGGCTTAACTGAAGGCCCTGTCTCAGAATCCCATCCCACTCGCTGTCTGTTTTGATGGTTTAGGCACTGCTGAGATGCTGAATGCAGCCTAAAGAGTTTTCCCAAGAATCACCCGTGAAATATATATAGCGTGATGTGCTTAAGACAGAAAATAGATTATTTCAAGGGAATAATATTAGCATGCTTTGGTTGTGCTAGCAGTAAAGAACTAGCATGGCAGAGCCATGGTTATTCCAAGTGTTTGTAGTCTCAACTGTGCCATCAGTTCCAAGGGGTTCAAAAACGAAGACACACCAGCTCCCCTCTATGCCCCACAGCACATGGTATTTCACAGTTTGAAGAGGACAATAACATTGAAAAACTGTTGCCTCAACAACCACAAATAAAGTCACTAAATTCTAAGTTTGAGTGTTCTGGGGGAAGATTAAATTTGATAAATGAAGTAGAATCACGATTCTTTTAGAAATGCACACAACTGGGGTTGGATGTACTTGGTGTAGGTGCACGGGACAAACAGGGAGAGCTGACACAGTAGGTGGTTCATACAAACATCATGACAAAACAACTCCTGAAACATGATTTAACTCACTTCCGTGGGATAGCACAAGAGTGTTTTGCAGAATTAGCACACAGCAAGCAAATGAAAAGCACAATGTTTTCCAAATTAACTATTTGTTTTGATCACATACTTACAATACTGTTACAAAAACTAAGCTTTGCACAGACAAACTAAAAAGAGACGTTAGCTGCCAAAACAAGGCAGCATTAGAAAGACCCCAAGCATATAAAGATCTTCACTACTTCAGTTTTCCTATATAGAGGCTTCCTGCAACCTTTTACCTGTTATTAATGCATTACAACTCTTGTCTGAACATTTCCCACAACACCCATTTCATGTAAGATGAAGTATTGTCCTGGTTTGAGTTAGTCTCATTACAGAATCTTCATGACTTCTTGCATATTACTCTGTGCTCTGCAACTGATGGCCAAGGCCACTAAGGTGCAAATCTCTTCCTCGGGTGGTTCTTCTGGCACAAATCCTCATGCTAATCAGCGGCTTGTGTGGCATATATATTTATATTCAAAACATCAGGAGTTGTAGCTCATATCTGTAATGTGATACTCTCTCTCCTCTACAGTTACACTGATTATATTTCTCAGAGTAAGAAAAGATCTTCATGCAAATTTATACAGTAATAATAAAGTCTCAACACACTGGGTCCTACACACCCTGTAGTACTAGAAAGAAAGCATGGAAGAGGCCAAGCATTGCCCTGCAATTTTGAAGAATTCTAGTGGTTACTGTGAAACCAAAGTCTACACAAGGTTGTTCGGAGAGCTTTTGAAGACACTGAAGATGCCAACATGCCTTGAGGCCAGCACAACTGGAGACCACGTGGCACAGGATATGTTACTTATTAACACAGATTAAGAGCTCAGTCCTCAAAGATGTTGAGGAAATCAATCAATCGCTTTCTCTGTGATCAGCTGAACAACACAGTGAAAAGGTAGCGCAACAGGTCTGCAGGCCCAGCTCTGCACCTCTCACCTCAGTTCCATATCAGTGACATACCTGTTCTCTTGCATCAGGTCTTTGATCTGAGCCAAAATCCAGTCCACTTCTGAAGAGGCATCAAACCACAGTTCTTGAGACTTTGAAACAGACTGCACAGTCTGCATAACCTGAGTGAAGGAAAAACTGAAGCATTAGCAGAAAATATCCTCCAGTGGCAAAGAGAAAGGCATTTCTAGGAAGAGCAGACACACATGACATGTGTACTTCATCAACAGCTCTTCAAAAGACTCATGAAAGTTCCCCTTTCTAGGGCTATATCAAGAATGAACAGAATACATGTCATACTTGGAAAAGGCCTGAATTAAAAAGGCAACAGCACCAAAGTGTGCCAGTCCTAGCATCCTCCTGGTTTTAAACTCTGCTCTCCTTGACTTCAGCACAAACCAAGACAGACTCATTTGAATCATTACCCCGCGTGGGGTGGGGATGAGACTGCCTACTCAGAAGAAGGTTTTGCCAGTCACGTTACACATACAGATCAAAATACATCCTCTGGTACAAATATCCCTTCATATCACTGATGCCCCTGGATGGATTCTAACAGCAGGCGTATGCTACAGGGAGGAAAAAAGGGACCCGTGCAGTTATACAAAATAAACTCCTGGCACAGTAACCCTGTTGTGGCAGAGCTTAGGTGTTTCACAGGAAGCCTGGCCAAGGGCACCAGCTCTTTAGTTTGGGCAAGAATGGAGAGAAGATTTATTGCCCCAAGCAGGAAATGAGAAGAACCAAAACATGATCATCAGATTGCACTTACCCGAAACTGCTCATTCTTGTAGGATATCAGTGCATCTCTGACCTTTTCTAGCAATAAACATAAATATATAATTTAAACAGGGAACAGGTCAACTATATAAGGGAGTTTTTTATCTGGACAAACTCCTTAGTTCTGCTGAATATACACTCAAGGAAGACATCCATCAAATGAAGTCATAAATTCCAATACAAACACAGTGTAGACTCTGACAGCTCCTAGACTTTTCCAGTAACATACATTTTATTAAATGTGACTGAACCAGGAGTTCAATGCTTTATCACTAACGGTGGCCAAAGACAGGCAAGTTGGATAAATACAGACAGTATACTGAAAAATCCCTAAACAGATCAATTTAGGAAGAAACTGACTGCATAAGCAGTTCACGCTCTGATGCATATTTGTATTCCTTGTACTTTCATTTCAACCCTATTGCAACAGTCCTGCTGCTATTCACAAACTCACCATGTTCCCATTAGACTTCATTAAACTTTCAATTTACCATCTACACAGAATGTCCTTTCTCTATCTGTGGACCACTTTTAAAGTGCCCAAAATAGCACCATCTCTCAGGTCCAAAGAGGAATCCCAAAACCTGACCTGGAGCAGTATATTCATGCATTGTCAGGGCTAGAAGACAACACTTTTAAACTGTTTTCTCTAGCATGGAGCTGTCTAATCCTTGTATTTGATGTTTTTCTAGGGACACCTACCATGGAATTCCTTGTGTTTCTGACAAGCTTCATGCTGTGGGGTTTGGATCTCCCATGCATCATTGTCCAGCTCTGCATTTGCCTCCACCCCTTCCTGCTCCTCTTCCTCATCCTCATCCTCACTTTCTTCACACAAGTTATTGCCTAGTTGACGGCTCCAATACGTCTTCCGTAGCCAGTCCAGCACAACATCACAACCTAAGGCAGAACATAAAACATTCTCTTCTCAGTGAGGTTTTCTTCATTAGTGAACAAAATAAATAAATATATAAATACATGTAGGTGTCACATCGCTAACTTTCACTGTGAAAAGAAACGCTGAGAGTAAGTCACAAACCCTGAAATCACAAACAATGGCAGCAATAAAAAGGTAAGCTTTAGAAACAAGAGAAAAACACAACAAAGAAAAAATCCCACAGTCCCGTAACACAGGCCTGGTGACATCCACCCACTGTCTTTTCAGTAATAAAGAAGACAGGACATTGCTATAGCACTGTACCATGCTAAAGCTAGGCCAAGTTTAAGCAGAAACTAGGTCCCAGTGGTGGCATTCTGATGAGAAAACGAGTCAGTTCTTTAGCACCACCACAATCAACACAATGTCTGTAATGGTAACATTATTTGTTTGTGTAGAGACCACACTAAGCATGCATTAGATAAAATGGAAACAAAACCCCTTTTCTGCCATCACTACACAACTCAATCCAAGGACCCTGCTGAAGGTTATTTAACCGTCTCCTCAGTGCTTAGCCCAAAATTCCTAGGAACAGCTTCAAGCACCAAGAGTGTGGAAGAGTGGCTCGCTGAGCTAGGCCATGATTTGGGCCTAGTTACTAAGAATCCTTAGCACGAGTGTGCTACGTGACAAGCAGCTACTCTTGCCCCCTTGAATCAGCTTTGAGCCATCGATAAGAAACTTTCTGGCAGAACACAAACAGCAAGAAGGATAAAGACTCCTTTCAAAGTGAAGCATCAGCAGAATAAATTGCCCAATTAACACGTAGCCAAGCAGCGCAGGGACAGCGATTAACGGCCAATCAGCATATGGCCAGCGGCACATGACACGTGGACAGGAGTTAACAACCAATGCTCGTTAGCTTGGGTAGTGCTAAATGGACAGCGTGTTACTAGATAACAGGAACACAAAGCCTCAATAAAGTTGAGCATTGTTGCTAATTCACATTGAATGGTCTCTTTGCTCCGCAAGCCTGCCTCCGAACACGAGCTGGTCATTCATTTGGGCTTCTGGTACCTGCTGCATTTCTCCCTAAATGGGATTTTTTTAAAAGCCCCAGGTATTTCTAAATCATTGGGAAAAGCATCTCCCTCTTTCCCAGAGATGAACTTCCTGTGAGGCAGCAAGGGGGATAAACTATTGTTTTTTAGTGCTTTTTTTCAGGGCAAGGAGAAAGTCTTTGAACGCCCTCCCTGTGACACACCACAGCCTGGAGCACCCAGGCACAGTTCAGTGATCCCCACAGGGCAGCAGCAAACTCTCCCGGCATCTCACACCGCAGCCCACGTTGCCAGGACAAGGCCACTGCCTGCCCTGCAGCGCCCCAAAATGGAGTGAGGGGTCTCCCCTCAGGGCCTGTGGCTCTGGTGGCCCTGCCGCCCTGAGCACAGCTCAGGCTGGGCCCTCCCACCACAGCCTGCTGGTGCCACTCACTCACCCCTGCGGCACAGGGCCAGCCGCGGCAGCTTCCCGTGCGTCAGCTCATGGCGGAGATCCACAACCCAGATGGGGATGTCCACCTAGAAGAACGGCCACAGGCGTTACCCACGCTCTCGCTGCATTGTGCCCTAACTGTGCGCAGCCCTGCAAGGCCACAGAGAACCTCTGCGTGGGTGAGCACGGCCTCTTCCAGGCCACTCCCACACCACTGCTCCCCTGCTTCCCACTCCAAGGGTGGGCTGAGACTCACTCCGTCTGGGGCGTGGGATCCATACAAACCTGGGATTTTAGTTTAGGTTCTCGCAACAACAGATGTCTTTTTAGACAGAGGTGCTAGGCCTAATTCAATGATACTGAGAAGCAGCTGAATTATATTTAAACAGAAGAAACATTCTGGATGACAGTTTGCATACCAAAGATACAAACCATGTCATGTGTAGTTCTCCAATCACACACACTCTTTAAATTGCATGCAATTTTTCTGCAACTTTCCTACGGATAACTAACCTTAGCTATACAAGGCCTCTAATTTTTAATCTTGATCAGTTTTAAAAGCCAAGAAGCTGCCCTTTTCTTTAAAAAAAAAGAAGAAAAAAAACAGTAAAGATCAATTAATCATTCTCACACAGGGAGCCCAGACAAACCTGCCTATGTAGGAGAGTCTCAAATACTGCCAGTTCTTCATTTTCCAAACCTGCTGCTCAGACCCGGGTGTGACACTCAGCACAGCTGGCAGTAAGAAGACTCAAAGTGGTCCTGTTACTACAATTACACCTTCCGTCCTCCTCTCAGAAGGGGACAAGATCACCTCAAGCAATAGGTGCCAAATGAAAATGTGATTAAGGGCTTCTTTGTAAAACCTTCCTTGATTAAAGATAGAATATATAAACCACATATTTAGCTCTTTTTCCCCATCTCAGGAGTTAAGAAACAAAAACGTGTGGTCTATGTGTCACGTAAGACTACTTGTAAACCAAGATTTTTGATCACGTGTGATTCAAAATGCTTCATGATCACCAGCTTCTTTTTTTATCCCTAATGCCACTGTAAAAAACAAAGTGTTAGATCTAGTGACATCAATTCTCTTCAGAACACTGCGGGTGGAATGAACTGGTGCCTGTATCTATTGTTTTCACTACAAAAGAATCACCCCCCCACAACTTCCTCCACTCAGTGCAGTTAACAGACAATCCATATGCTCTGTATATAAATGTTATCAAGTAACTGTTATTAAATATTTACCTCTCTGGCTAATTGTCTCAGAGGAATGCTGACCATTTTCTGTTTCCTTTCTGTGATCAAGTTGACAAACCTGTAGGCAGGTTACAGGAAAGACAAATGATTATCAAGAGCTGCAAGGAAACTTGGAACTCCAGAGAGAAATCCCCCAACGTGCTGTGTAACACTTTAGTCCCAGAGATGTATAGTGAAATTAGACAGCTGAATAATGCCGTCTGCCCCGGCCCCTCTCTCACAGCCCCCTACCTTACAAGAGCCAGCCCGTAGGAGAGGATGAGCTCATGCGACTTCAACCTGCCAGATGAATCCAGGACCTTGCAACGAATCAGTTCAGCGGTGCAATCCACCGCAAGAGGCATTTTGGGACCGTACCTAGAGATAAAGGAAAAACAAGTGAGTGGTCTCACAAGAATACAATTCCCCTGCAAAAAGGGTAGCTTTCTGACTACTTCTTGTGCTCCACAGTACACAGCAACCCGAGAAACTCTATGTGGAAAGACAACATTAAAAGCTCTTTTCAGAAAGCTTTTCTTTGGAACAGAGGGATTACACAGCCCTCCTCATCGTGTGTTAAATGACTACTTACTAACACATTAAGCTCACAGACAATAGAAGATGCGGTATCCGGACTAATCCTGTGTATGGATGGGACGTAGCAACACAGAGAAATGTGACCTGTGGGCCTCAGATACCCTCCCTGCAGCTCTGCCTCGAGAAAGCAGCCGCGAAGCTGCAGGCTCCCAGGACGGCCTCTCCCCCGGTGCCGCGAGGCCAGCCTGCTGCTGGCGTGACTCACATCAGGCCCGGAGCCCTCGCCATGAAGGCTCCCAGCAAGGCGGGGCCATCTATCCCGCAGCACCGGCGACCTGCACGCGAGGGCCTGGCCGTGGAGCAGCGCCGGTTGGTGCGGCCGGGCTCCCACCGTCCCGCACAGTCCAGACANGCGAGCTCAGCACTGTGGGGAGGTGGGGCCTACCGCTGGCCAAAGCCGGCGGGAGGAGGCCGCACTGCCAGCCGGGCGTCGGTACAGCGCTCCCAGCGACCCGGCCTTCCAGCTCTGGCTGCCAGCATCTTCAGAGCGCTGAGCTGTGCCTTGCAGGTTTTTGCAGTAGGCTGAACCAATAAATGATCAAGACTACAAATCATCTTGGTTTCGAAGGCGTATTTTTTAATCCTTTCTCGTCTCCGATGTGTTTGCACGATCCTAGGAATACACTTGCTTTAGAAATCGGAGGGAAGGTGGGACTGAAACACAGGATGGGAAACAAGCGCTGGAGGTGGAAGTCCTCAGAAGCTACTTAGGCCGCTTAGGTAGCAAAGAAGCCCGTTGGCTCTGGTGCTATCTCCAGTACCTGAAGAGTAGCCTAGTCTTTCTCTAAGACTGCCAGGATTTTAGGATAATTTAAGCTTTTTTGTTCAATGTTCCAAAGCAAGATTTTGTTTGCAAAGCCATTAAGTTGTTCTCACCAACTTTTTATTAATATTCTCTGAATAAATACTTCACAGTGGAAAGCTGAAGCTCCTCTTATTTTCCAGCACAAACACCGTTAATGAAGTCCCCCCCAAGCTAGACTAACATGGGTGCGCCTGAGTGTGTAGTTGGGACTGTGTGCATCTGAGTATGAACAGGACAAACTTAAAGGCCTTCTGCCATGTGCAAAATATTTATACTATTAAATATGAAATGTTATGGGGAAAAAATGCTGAATGAGCTCACTTAAAATACTGTCTTCTAAAAATGCCTCAGTTCATCACAGCTTCAATCTCCTCCCCCCTGCCTCCCCCAGAAACATCTAGCTTGTCCTTTGCTGTTAATAAATGTAAGCCAAATTTAACCAAGAGTTTCATTACTCTAAAGATGTGCAGGGCTGAGGAAACAGGTGTGACATTTGTTGCCGCACTGCTCCAGTGCCCCATGCAGTGAAAGCAAATTCTCAGATATTCGAGGCAGGGAGAAAACATGGAACCGGGCCCCGTTCTCTGGAAATGGGGTTGCACTTTTCATCTGCTTAAAAAATGTTCTGAAACGACAAGTTGTTTACTGAAATCAAAGAGCCTCATTCAGAGCACAGGAACACCATGTGTCATTTTGCTTGCCAGATTATTTTTAGGTTTCAGAATTCAACTGCAGTGCAAAGGTTGTAAAAGGCAAGTACTGCAGTGCCGTGGAACAGATAGGATACATCAAACTCGATCAGATCACCTGCTTCCAGAACCTCAGAGATGGACTAAAAATTAAATTAAAAGGAGCATTGTTCAGTCTTACTTTCTGTGGAGAGGGAGAGATGTGAAGAGTTTGGTGTCTGCTACAGAGACGAAAGGGAGCAAGGACAGAACCAGCGTAGACTTCACGTGCTTCATGTGCTTTCAGAGCCTGGATCCAAGGGCTTGTGCTCTTGCACTGCTTGAGATGTCTGGCTATGGGGTTGCTCAGTCAAGACCTGGGAGATGATGGGCAAATGGCTTGTTGCCCAGAATGTCACATACAAGTTTGGCAGCAGTTTGCTCTTCTCGTTTCTGCGGCCTTGCTGTGGTGTTGGCCGAGAGAAGAGGCCACGAATGCCTGTGGTACTTTGGGTAGCCTGGATGGTTGGGGTGAGTGAGGTTGCTTGCACCTGCAGATGAAGTGCCTATGAGAAGCAAAGATCCAGGCTGCTATCTAGGTAAGAGGCCTAAATGGAAAATCTCCTTTTTTAAATGAAAAGAGATTTCAGTGTGTCAGGGTAATGTAGGTAGTGGATTACAATTTAAAATCCAGCAGGTGAACTGTGCTTCCTCTGAAGAAATAAGAATCTGCTTTTCCTTTGTATAACTGAAAAGGAAGCTCCCAGTGCCTTCCTGAATAGTCTTGCTCTTGCTGGAAGTCAGTAAAATCCTTTTCCTACTTTCTTTCCAGAGAATTTGAAGTAAGCAGAGGTGGCACCTAGAAATAGACTTGGAATGTCAGATGAAAGGAAATTTCACACACAGCTTGCCTTTCTTGACTGAGATTTACAACTATGTGCCAACCTTGTTCCTAATCAATAACAAAAACAATAAATAAATAAAATTAAGCTCAGCGCGTGCAAAAGATTAAGCTTTGGGTCATCCAGAAAGGAAGAAAAATCCTTTTAAAACAAAGAAGGAGAGAGTGTGACAAGTGACAGGAAGATGAGAGGACAGGTGGTTCTTTTGTTTGCTCCCATTGTTTTCTACTTTATGTTTTAACTCAAACTTGAATAAGGCACAGCCAAGAAAGAGCAGTGCTCCATCTGCCTGTCCATGGCTTGATATTTTAATCTCTATTTGGTCCTAAGACATTTGAGCTCCACGTATCTCCCCGACACCATGGCCCGTGGGATTGTTAATGGAACAGTGGGTGGCCTGGCAGTTGTTGCCTGCTTGTTTGAGTGTTATTCCCTGGAGACGGGAGAGCCGCTGCTAATAGGGCAGGGAATATCTTTTCTGTGCTATTGGCTGGTTTTGTTTTCTGGCATCTATGAGGCTTGAGCTTTGGAGAGCAGCCATCGAACATCCTGTTTTCACTGAGTTTTTTTCCATTCTTCCCAGTCTCTTCTAGTTTCTTCTGGTTGCAGAGTTGCTGCAATGGCACCAAGGTAAGAATATGAAATGCCACTTCTTGGTGTGTTTGTCACATGGGAATTGTTATTTTTGAGCAAGAGGTATCTGGCATTCTAAGCAGATAAAGGTGAGTTTAGCTGGTATCTCAAAAATCACTGTGTTCTATAGAGAGTTGGGCAACAGAGACCAATAATGGAACTCCAGATCTGCTGAGTGCTTAATTAATCTAACCTGCTGAGAATCATGGTGTGTGGATTCCTGTGCAGCAAGCACTAAGTAATGCTTGCACACACTTAGTCCTTACGCTCAATCCTGCACCTGTTGAAGTTAGCAGAAGTTTTAGGGTAAAGCTGCATCAAGCCTCACATATGTTGGGATAGGCAAGGACACCAGATGAGCAGTAATTCTGTTGTGCCATGAGTGTGAGACCAAGCTGCAACTTCCAGGGCTTGAGTTTCTCCCGGGTGTGCTGGATTTTGAAGAGCAAAAGTGGGAATGTATTACAGAAAATAAGCAACCGAATTTGCTTTCCAGTGTGAGAGGCCCTGGCAGCAGGTTCTGATGCTATTCTGAGATGTCGGCCAGCTCTGAAGGAGGAGGCAGCATGTTGGTCTGCATTTCTCTCTAGTCAAGGAATCCTGTATATTGAATCCAGGTATGGAGCAACTTCTTGCCAAGGGAAAGGTGATTTGGCTCAGTGGGAAGGGTCAAGAAAAAGGCATACCACAGGCAACCTCAATGTTCTCACCAGGCAGCAGAGTCTCTTGTGAAACTTGTTGTGTTGAGCCAGCAAAGGAGATGATGTTTAAAGACTTGTTTTGAGAACAAGCTGTTGATGGATGTTTTACCTCTTTGGCACGTGGAAGTCTCTGCAAGAAACTGCTTGTGGAGAAAGAAATTGAGGACGGAGATGGAAGAGCTAGATGAGGAAAGGGACAGTGGAAGAAATGTCTTGAGAATGAGAACTTTACCTCAAATGAGTTTATTGCAATGATTATCTACAGTACATGAACAACTGTGGTGAAACAGACTCTGGACTGCTTGCTCTGTTCCCATGAGAGGGAGAGCAATGCAAACCAGATGTTTGTCACTTTGTTTGATGCATCTCCTGAAAAGCACTCAGATAATATGACTATGGAGCAGAGTTCAAGAACCGGCACTGAACTGGATGGGGAATGGCAGAAATGCCTTCCTCCCTACAGGAGATACAAGTTTCAGTGCTTTAAAAAGCACTGGAATGAGGTATCCCAGAAACCCATCCCGCTCCAAAACTTGCTTTGCTTTAATTCTTTTATTTTGTGTTCTCTTTTTGATTGAAGGTAAACATGAGCCTATGAGGACTTGCACCTCTCTCTTCCCTCACAGATGGAAGGCTCCAAGGAAAAAATAATCCTGAATATTGGGGGAGTCAGATATGAGACATACAGCAGCACCCTCCAGACCTTCCCAGGGACCAAGCTATGCAGCCTAACAGATGCCCATGCCCCAAGCATCTATGACTATGATCCCACCACCAAGGAGTTCTTTTTTGATAGGAGTGCTGAGATCTTTAGCTATGTGTTGAACTATTATAGGACCAAACATTTCCACTGCCCCCTTGATATCTGTAGGTCAGTCCTGGAAGAAGAGCTGGCTTTCTGGGAAATCAGTGAGACACAACTAGCATCCTGCTGTTGGCTGAAGCTGAATAACAAAGAGGTGCAGCCAGAGGACTTTAACCTTTGGGATGACAATGAACAGACTGATGATCAGTGCCTCATAGTCCAGACAGAAAGAAGGGATTTCAGCTGGCGAACGAGGTGGCAGACAAAGATTTGGTCTATATTTGAAGAGCCCTTTTCTTCTTTCAGTGCTAAGGTAAAATGTGGAGATGGACACAGCCTGTGTCCTTTGGGATTGCTGGAATGGGTCCATGAAAAACACTAATGGGTTCATAGCTGTGATAAGCATGCTTTGAGTCTCAAACTGAAAAAGAAAATAACACCTCCTTCTCTCCTCCTTTTATCCCTATACTCTGTACAAAATGCATGCCCCACACCTCTTTCAAATGTCAGGCATGCAGAGCAAGAAATGCAAGTCAGAGACTGTGGAGGACGTTTCTAGGTGCTGCTGGTATTTCTGGGTTAGTGCTGAAGAGGCCCTCTGCATGTGTCTGTCCATGTGCTGCAGCTATTGGGCATTTCCCCTTCCTTACAGACTCCAATATAGGAGAACATGTGTTTTTTTTCTTTTACTCCAATTTCCTCTATTATTTTTCAAATCTGAAAGGAGAAAAATTACCTCATGCGGGTGAAACAATGGTGATTTGAGAATGATTAGTCTGGGATGGTATTGTGCCTGTGACAGGGATCCTGGGGTTGTGGCAGGGCAGTGAGGGTGTGCAATGCACGGTTGTTGAACTAATTGCATGTATGCCATTTCCTCTCTCTGCAGTGCTTGGCTTTTGTTTCTCTGCTGTTCATCGTTGGAATTGTCATCATATTCTGTGAGGAGACCAAGGCACAATATGAGTTCTTTACTGCTAACTTCACCTCTTTTGGCTATTCTGAGGTTCCCCACAAGGACCATGAACCCTATTACCACCAGGCTTCCTACTTGCTTCATCTGGAGCTTTTCTGTGTCCTCTGGTTTACTTTTGAGTTCTCTGTGCGATTTTGCTTCTGCCCAGACAAGAAGTTGTTCTTCCAAAATCCCCTGAATGTGGTCGACTTGCTTTCCCTCTTCCCAGTTTATATTGAACTTTTTGTGTCTGGGCAGATTCAGAGAATGCCAAGCCTGGGGCTTTGGTTGGGCTTTGTTCGCATAGTCTATCTCCTCAAACTCCTGAAGATATCCAAGCTGATAGAAACGCCACTGATCCTCAAGGTTCTGTGCTACACCCTCAAGTCTATCCTCAGAGAGATTTGCATCCTGCTGATGATTTTGGCCTTTGAGACCCTCTTCTTTGGCTCTCTCTTTTTCTATGGGGAGTTGCTGGGTAGCCACCCCCCCTATGCAGGGGAGCTGCACTTCACTGACATTCTTCTTTGCTTCTGGTGGGCTTTGATCACACTCACAACAGTGGGATACGGAGATATTATCCCTCTCACCAAAGCTGGTGAGGTGACGGCTGCCTTGGCTGCAGTATTTGGCATGTTAACTATTATCATCCCAATACCCATTTTCCTGGTGAAATTTAAAAGCTATTATGACATTGCCATCTTCAAACAGAAGGTGAAAACGAGCAAGAAACACTAACACTCCCCTTTGCCTTTAGCAATAAACCTTCAACATGGTTTATTCCCTTTGGAGGGAAGGGAGTGCAAGTAGCTCTTACTGCATTTACTTGCTGCCTTAGCATATTTCAAACCATTGGTGAGGCCACAGGTTGCAGTATTTGATACCCAATTGATCAGACTTATCAAATTCCATGGTTCTTTCCCATATTGTACTTCATCCCATGCTCTTTCTCATGCTACAGTTTGTGTGTCTCATCCAGTTGCTCAGAGACAGGCTGTGATGCTGCATTATAGCCCATATGTGCTCTGCACAGGCCGGTACCGTGTCGTGGGGCCACAGCACATTCCCTCAGCTGGCACACAACCCATGATGCTAGCTATGCCCTCCATCACTGACAGACCAGAATCTCATTTTGCATGCAGGAAAAGAAGATTTGTGCACAGTCCCACTCTGACAGTGAGGAGGAAGCATGGGTATTTTTTAGGGTTTTTTTAACAATGTTCTGTTTCCTCATTTTACCCAAACCAGCCAGTACCTCTGGCTGGCCTACGCTCACATGCAGACGTCAAGGCCGCAGGCTGAACAGAGTATCTGTGATCCCGAGAGCCAGCACTGTTTGATAACCTGCTTTGCAGGCACACAGGAATTGCTGTGGCATTCTGGTAGCAGTAAGGGAGCCCTCCGACAGCAAATCTTTTTGGTCCTGCTGAAGGCAATGGCAACCTTTCCTTGACCTCAATGAGATCAAACTTTCATTGGACGCTTGCGGTGGATCGTCACATTTCAACACATCTTGCTTTTATGTAACAAAGTCAGTGAGCTATTAGCCAAAATGTCTACAGGAGTTTTGCCATTCAAAAGAAGAACATAATCTATAGTACTCAATTTTAATATAATTTACTTTCTTAAGGCGTAAACTAGGAATACTTATCTTTTAACCACGTAGTCTTAAGTGTACCTATGTCTGATTTTGAAATAACTAATATTGTTGAGGTATGAAAAAATACCACATCCAATTGTTTATACAGCAGGATGATGTGCTAAGATTATTTTGTTTAGTAAGTAAAAATTTCTGTATACAATAACATTTATGTATTTAAATTTCATTAAGGCTGCATTTTAATTCTTCAAGTAATGTCCAGTGTCAGTTACTGGGGTCACACAGACCACGGATCACCAGGAAGGTCCAGAGTGAAACAATCATTTTGAGAATACCAAATTACCTTATTTTGATTTGGTAAAACCACTCAATTTCAATAAAGGCAAAACAAGAGAAAATGTCTGTGTGTGTTTAACATGCAAATACAGTAATGTATTAATACAGGTGTAATGTCCACAATAAGAAAGATCTAATGAGGCTTTTTTAGCTCATCAAATCCTTCCATCTTTCTTGATCAGAAAGTGACATATCCACTTTTCATAGAATTATAGAATATCTCAGGTTGGAAGGGACCCGTAAGTCTCATTGCAGGACTACTGAAAACTAAATCAATGTGACAATGAGCACTTTTGACTTCTTTTATTAATAGATCAGTAAAAAGAACAAATTCCTGCAAAACACCTTAGACTTTCCCAGCAGAAAATTCCCTTGCACCTGCTAACCAGTGATGCTGACTTGTGCTGACCTTTGAATCAGCATGAAATAGATACAGCTCCTCCTCCTTTCATGTTCCCAGTGCTCCCCAGTGTGGAAGGATGAGGAGCTGCCTGTCACTAGTAAACGCCAACAGAGCTTCACTCAGTGCAAAGTCATAGAGAAAAGGGGCCTGTTCTTGGCTATACAGCTCTGCCAAACCAGACGAGAGTCCCTTCTCCTCTCTAGACCACACTCCTCTGTCTCCTGTGGAGCCTTTTAGCTGCAGATTCCCAAATGAGAGGAGCACTGAGAGGAGTTGTGCTTTCCTGAGTGAAAAGAGAAAAGCACTGCTGCCTGCTGGTGTTATCCGGCATAAGAGCAGCCTGTGGGACAATTCCGTGATGACTCCAGAGCAGCCCAGCAAAGGAAGACACTGAGGACTATCCACGCTTACAACCTGCTCCTTTGGTCCTGCTGGGGAATTGGTAACTGTAGCCTCTGATCAGCTTCCAGTCTCTTTTGCGGTGCTTGGATAGGAGTAAGGAGTCAGGTCTCAGGCCACAGGTGACCTTGGACTAGATGAGAGCAATGGCATGGGAAGGGATTGTATTGGCTCACAGACATGATTTTTAGGTGGGTGGTTTCTTTAACCAGCCACATCATGCACTTTATGCTTAAAAGTCTCTATCTTCCTAGGTTGCTACATTTACCACCAATGCTTGTTTCCTTCTCCTATTCCAAAACTCTTTCCTCTTTCACTTAAAAATAAAGTATTTAACACAAATTGCCTCATAGTGGGTTACGGATGAATGTGTTTCTGATGTCCTGCATGATAAATAAATTCACAGTCATGAGGTCTCTGCTAGACTGCCACACCCCTTGGAACTTCCATGTGAGGTTGGTTTCCAAGCTGGTTTCTAAAGGAGTGTGTTTTGTGGTTGGTCCCCATCCCAGTCAAGCACTTTCAGACTAGCCTTATGCACTCATCAGGATCAGTAGAGAGAGAAGGATAAAGCCTTTTGTAGCAAGACAAAATGAGCCATCCTGGTTATCAGCTTTCTTGCCTGAGTGAGATTTTGAGGCATAACAGCACAAAGTGAGGTCCTTTTCTGCAACTGCAAATGGAAACCTGACCAAGGCAGCCAAGTGTGACTTACCCACACCTTCTCATGCACTGATTTGCAGACATGTTCATGCTTCACCTCCCTATCCCTTTTACCACAGAGTGGCAAAAAATTAGCAGATGCAGTTTGATCTTGTGTCTTTGACAGAGTTGCAGGGTTTGTGAGGTCAGAAGGATTCAAACTGAGGTAGAGGACTGCTCATAGTGGCCATTCATTACTGTTAGATAATGTTAACTGCTACTTGCTTCCCAGGCAGTGACATCCTGGAAGCAGTTAAGAGCTCAGTACTCCCGTCCCTTTCTTCTGAGTCTGTTTTCTTAATATTTTATACACTCAATGAGCTGTTTTTCCAGTGGCTTTAGCCATGTTAACTCCATAGCATCCCCATATACTCCACAGCACATGCTTGTTACTGTGCTTCTTGGACTTGTGACTACTCTGTGCGGTGAACATGGTGCAGATATTGGACCAAACCTGCCTAAGGCTGGGATGAAGAAACTGTAAGTCCCTTGCAAGAAACCCCTTGGCCAAGTGTTCCATTATGTGAAGGGCCAAACCCCATACACTGCTTCTCTCGTCCGCTACAGAGGTTATTACAGAGACACATGGCCATGTTCACATGGGCCAGGATGTCCAACTTACTGTATGAATGAAATGGATGAGAGGGGCCATGGATGCAGCTCATGGCACTTTCAGAGTAACGAGCCACCCAGAGTAACGAGAACACTCAGGGTGTTCTCAGCCACCCTGAGTACTGACAGCACCATGACTTCTGAGAGCACGTTGTGCCATTGAGGGCAGTGACTTTCCTGGGCCCTCGGAATATGGCAGGACACTTCCACAATCATTCAGCCAGCATGAACAGGGCATCTGCACAGCCTGTCTTGGCAGAGTGACTCAGCAGCAAGGGGAATTTCAGCTGTGGACAGTGAAGTCAGAGCCTGGTGAAGCCCTAGGCTCTGACTCACAGAAAGCAAATGCATTTGACATATGTGGGAATGAACTGAAAGTTCTGAAATCTGGATGTTTCTCAGGACTCAAGAACAAGCACTGTCAAAAGATGCACTGACTTTCAGATGGTTGTGTTATTAAACCTTTTCTCACCGAAGTGTGTATTGTGCCCCTTCCAGATATTCCTGCCTTTTTGTATTCCTCCGTAGTTGTAGAACTGCTTTCCCAGATATATTTGGATTTGACATTTTACTTGTCTGAAAAGGTTTTCTTTCATTCAGATCCCACGAAGTTTGGAAATAAGTGATGGGAAGTCCTTGGTGACTGCTGGGGGCGTGTGTGTGCATGTGTGTGTGCACGTGTGTGTGTGTGTGTGTGTGTGTGTGTGTTTGAGGAGGCCTGACTACTTGCTATGGCCAGGCAGGTTGTAACCACTCTGATGCTACCGCATGATGAACAAATCTTTTTTCAGACTAAAGGTTGTGCCTGGAGAAACTTCTGCTTTTTCTGACTTTAATCTCCTGTTTGCTTGGGTTTCTCTGAAACAACCCTCCATCCCACCATTCATTTAGGAGCAAAATATGAAGTGAATATCCTTCCCACAACCCCAGCCTCACACAAAGTTGACCCTCTGTGTGCTCTGTGTTAGTCGTGTTAAGAGTCATATCCATGTCTGTTCATGTGGTTCTTGGCAGCTGGTACGGTTTCATAGAATAGGATAGGTTGTAGTTTTAGGCTGTTGCTTTTTGTCTGTTACAAAGCTTGTGCCAGAGTGCACAACTCTCACATTGCTGCCTTGGAGGTATATTTAATAAAAGTAATAATTAGAGTGCACTGGACTCTTAATCTTTAAAGTGTTTCCTAAAGATGAGCTAATCAGTCCGCACAACAGTGGGTAAACTCTTACAATCTGTTTTGGGGATTACTGTATATGTTATGTATGTTATACACCTTTTACCTATAAAAATTCCAATTCTCTCCTGACAGGCAGAAACTCTGTGGTCTCCGTGAGATCCTATGTCATGTTAAGTGCATACTGTGTCAAAAGAAAGTCTTTAAAGTGAATTGCCTTTTCAGTTTCATTGGATACCTTGTCTTGTGACAGAGTGTAGAAAGGAGAACCCAGTTTATCTTAATATGCTTCTTTTATACATCTTTGTTTACAGAAAACTTCTCTAATATTTGCCCTCTTTCTCACGTCAGGCTTTCTTCCATATTGCTGTAAATGATCTGTCTCTTCATATATCTCCCTTCAGCTCCAACAATCCTGGTAACTGCTCTAGAGTTAGCCACCCCTAGCTCCTCCTTAGCATCCTCCAGCTCCGTGCTGCTTTACGCAATCTGATAGTAGCAATCAGCTGGAAGGATATAATCACAGGAAACACAAACTGCCCCAAAGCCAATTAGTCTTGCAGTGCTCCTGGTTTTCCTCATTTGGAATCCTGTGTCTTCTGGATACTTCCTTACATCATCCTCCTGATCCAAGCAGTGCTTGAAACCCAGCCCAAACCCAGCCTCTTCACTCACCTCTGACTGAAACCTGGTGTTGGTCTCAAATTGTGTCACAGTCTCTGGCTAAAATTCACTTGCATCCTTCTTCTGACCCAAGCCCTGAATTTATGGCTTCCTCTTCCTTAGAGTCCATCAGCCTATGCCACGTATTTTCAGATGTACCTCTGTGGCACTCTTTCCCCAGCCACAGGGAAATTCAGAAGCAAAACTTTGCTGGGGAGATATCTTCTGTGACTCATCTGTGCTTGGGAGGGGAGAGTTTCTTTTTCATTTCTGCACCTTGGAGAGGTACATCCTCTAGTGCCTCAGCAGGCTGAGTTTCTGATGTGTTTGGGCTGCTGTATTAACACAGAGTCTGCTGGGCCGGCAGCGGGGTGGGAATTATGCTCTGTGCGAGTGATACAAGGGAAATAATCCTTTTAAAATATGCCTTTCTGTCTCCCTCCCCCACTTTCCTTTTCCTCTCTCAGTGTTGTCACCTTGTAGTATTTTAATAGAAGGAAGCAGATATAGCAAGGAAGTCAATGGCAGGGGTGAGGTGGGTGGGGGGGGCAGAGAGGAAGAGGAGGAAAATCACATCACAGCCCAGTCTGCCAGTGTAAACACTTGATGATTTCCTGTTATTGTAGCCTAAAATGTACCATGACATCATTTGTGGGCCTTCCAGAATCACCCAGAAGGAGGAAAAGCCAGCATTCCCAGCCCGCCCCCAGCGTGAATCCAGGGGATTCAGACCCTATAAGGCAGTGAAGCTCTGCAAGCAGCAAAGATAGAGTTTCGAAAGCTTTCTTGTTCTTGGCAACGTGGAGATTTCACAAACAGGAAAAACTGCTTTTACTTTTCCTAAAGGGGAACCGTTTATGCCTCATGAAATATTGATGCTTTGAACCATGGTTACTTTAGAAGCAGAGCTGACATACAAGAAATGCTCTTAGCTGACGACGAGCGTGGGGGAGCCCCTCACCAAAATCACATCAATACATTGTTTGCAGACACCCACTTTTTTTACTGTACCCACTTTTACTCCAAATCACCCTACAAAAAAGGTAATTAAGTCAAAAGCTGTGGATTACATAAACCAGTCCAATATGGTATTCATTTGATAATTTTGAAAGGTGAAGCTATTCCTAATATAGCAGATATTGGCAGCGAAATGTTCTTCATCCTTTCCTGAGCATTAAATCAATAGAGAGACTTACCTGGAAAATGAAGAGCCAAGCTCTTCTGAGCCTGGAATTTGACCCAACAGGTCAGGTTTGTTTCTTAGTTACAGTTAATCCTGAATCACAGCACTCAGTCTGTGCCACTGTAAGGAGGAACAGAATCGGGTTCATAGAGATGAGCCCTCACAACTCTTCTGAGAGTGGTTAGCGCCAGGCTGATTCCATACCACACCCTCCATCTCTTTGGGGCAGCCTTTCAGACAGACCACAGTGGGATATCTGCAAAATTTGAGTTTCCTATGCAAGGTAACAAACTTGATAAATGCAGTGCTGTATTTGTAATCATTTGGACTCATGCCCTTCCTTGCACACTGGCCAACTACTTGGCAAACATCAGTAATTATAGGGTAGCTTTTTGTTCTCGAAACAGGAGAAATTAGTGTTCCCCTGTTATACGTATGGAAACTGAGGCATAGAGATTAAATGAACCACTGCCTTACAGAACAGAAAGTATTCTCTCAATGTGATCTTAAACTAAATATGCCTCCAAATACCATAAGAAAATTATATTTGTCTTACCGTGAAGTAGACTTGAAAAGCTGTGAGAAAGTCAACCCGAAGAAAATACAAGCAGGTCTAGTAAATGAAACATACTGGGGATTGACATTCAAAAGAAACTGAATGGTCTTGCAGTTTACTGGACAAAAAATAACAATCAAGTGTAAGTTTTGCTGTTATTACTCTTACTTGGACTTACTGGAATACAAAAGTGGGTTGTTCCCCACGAGCTAGGTCTGGAGAACCAAGGCATTCAAGTCTTCACCATGCCAAGCTCTTTTCAAAGCCATATATACACAATGACCCTCACTTGTTAACTTTTTAGCTCTCACTTGTTAACTAATTTGCACTGGGAACTGAAGTAAACTTAAACTTATGGACAGCTATGTCAGGACCTTGCATCCAATGGAGTCAAGGGCAAGGTTCTGATGACAGCATCACGAACCTGCATATTTATGCCCAGCTCTGCCGTGGGCAAGGCACCAAGAGAGCAAATAGCTCAGATACCACTGTGGTAGCTGTGGGATGTTGAGGCTTTGAACTCATTTCTATCATTCTGTACCTTATCAGAGTGCTGAGGTTATCACGTGAGCTTGGCAGTGGAGGGAAGGAGAGGAGCTCTTTCTTCCAAGTATTGAATTTGCCAGACCTAGTGTGCAGTTATTCTGTTTCTGGGATTTTTGCCGAGTCTGATGAAAACACGTGGCCTGCTGCGTTGAGTGGGGAGCCAGTAGCAGGGCTGAGTACCTGGCAATAGGTGGATGACTGAAGTTCTGTGGCGGGGTGTGGGAGGAGTTCTGTGTGGTGTGAACAAATGCTTCTAGGATATCTATCCCTGTTTGCGCAGGAGAAAAGTTTGGGTTGTGCTGAGTCTCTCCCATTTTCTTCCCACCACACGTGAGCGTCTTGCCTACACAAGGCTGCTTCAGTTCTCCTCAGGGCAGGTTAGTGGCACGTGGTTTTGGACACAGCTAGCTTCTGACACTAAGCATTTCCCATTTCAGTTCTATGGCTGGTGTGATGCTGTGTTTCCTGGGTACGACAAAGATAAAAAGGGCACAGTACTGTGGTGCAAAATGACTGGGATTTATGAGAATACTTCGTCCACTATGAGAAATATGAAGTGATGTAGAGAGAAGATTAGTAAAGATGACAAAATAGAAATGATAGCAGTTTCCATTATGATGACAAGTTTGGGACAGCAACAAAGTGTGCTTGATTCCCACTGATTTGTACTGGATTATCTCTGCTTATAGCCAGGGTGAATCATCCTGGAAATTTTGACTCCCTTTATTGAGGAAAGCTAGGCAAAGCCAAAGTGGAAGAGAATCTGGAAGGGCCGTCATTTGTCAGGGCAGTAAATGCAGCTTTAAGACTCTGTAAGTATCGGACCAGAAGCACATAAGCCTGGTGATACAAGGAGACAGTTCAGAGGTGGGTCTTTTTTTCTGGTTTGGATTTATTTAAAAAAACACCGCTGAACTTGTTTGTCCCAGGAAGATGGATCAAACATCACCTGTCAGTGCCCCTATAGATGGATGCCAGATCAAATCTTCAAATCTTCTCTCTGCTGAAGTGTGCTGGCATTAAATCATGAAGTCAGCAAAACTCAAAATGACTGAGGTAATCAGGCAGAGATGTCCTTGCCCACTGCAGATGAAAACTTTACTGTCAGCAATCAGGAACAGTGTGGATCCAGTATTAGTGGTTACAGAAAAACAGCCTGTATTCTGTTGTCCGTGTATCAAGCAACATGTGCATGTCTGATGTTCTGCAGCTCACCACTGCTCCACGAAATGGGGATTCAATAATGCTGGATGACATTTTGTGGCCGCTCATAAACTACTTTCTCTGTTCCCATGGATCTGCAAGAGGAAACAAGAAAGCTACTTCCTGCAGGTATGGAGAGGAAAGAAGATTATTCACTGCTGTGATACACGGCTCTTCCATGCATCAAAGCCGGTAAATTTATGTCTACTCTGGGAACAACAGCAATCCTCTGGGTTTCTTACCTCCTCTGAAGTGTTGTGGAGCAGCATGCTGTGGTGTATCCACTTGTACCATCAGCAGTTCCCACTGCAGAATAATCTGTGGCAAACACAACCGTGCGGGTGAATGCCAGTAAACAAAGAAAAATCAAAAGGGCTGTGGTTTCTGCTCTCCTTACTATTGAATTTTCCTAACTAGAGCCAAGTAAAAAGTATAAATGGTTTTTGTAAGATTCTGCTGTGCAATTTTAACCTTGCTGGTGTAAGTGCCCTGAGGAAACAGGAAGGATGGGTGTGAACTGAGGGAAGCCCTGTAATTATAGCTGCATTAGGGTTTTCCCATGACCAAAGGCAAATAAGGCCTAGGACAGTTTCTTAGCTGTTCATATACCAACTCAAGCTGAAGATGGAAATCTGTCATAGTGGAGGGGAATAAAACCAACAAGCTTCTATTGTTCATTATTCAACTCCTAGAGAACACAATGGAAAACTTCCTATTAACAACTTGGGAGAGGTGAAGATAAATTGCTCCCTTTTCTGCTATTATTATCTGAAATAAAAACCTTAAGCACCCACCTGATTGACTCCCATGACCAGATCAGAATCTCATCTTAAATTAAAAAAAAAAATACATCTTTTCATCTTCATAGTGCTGATACATGCCTCCTACGAAGGTGGAAAAGCCAGCCAGCAAATGACACAATTGAAAATGCCAGACCTCATGACTGATGAAATGCATAATGGTTTACTGGGACTGGCTTGTAGTTTTAGAGTACTAAATGCAGTCAGCAGTGTGGACCAGTCCTTCAGGGAGAATATCTAATATAGCACAAAGCTTAAAATTGAATCTTCTTCCAAAGGAGTGGTAGTTCAATCACATTCAGAAATACAGAGCTAAAGTTGCTGTTATTGTAATTCTGGAGCCGTATCAGTGGAGAATTTGGCATCCGTTGGGTTAAAAGGAAGCAATATCACCAGCTTTTGTGATTCAGTCTTGAGGTTTTAATACCCTCAGCATTTTTTATGAATGTGAACTCCAGGAATTGGATGTATGTGGGTGTCTCATATTCTTTTCTTTCTTTCTCTTTCTTGCTTGCTTGCTTGCTTTGTTGCTTTCTTGCTTTGTTGCTTTCTTTGCTTTCTTATAAATTCTCTAATAATAATATTAATGCAGACATTTTCATTAAAGGTGAAATCAGCAATTTGGCTGCAGCTGGGAAATGAAGAAGCTCAAATACCTTCTCTAGTTCTGGGTTTTGGAAACATGTAGGTCTGTTTCCTGACTTTGTCGGTCCTGCAATAAGCAACATGAAGAGAAGGAAGGGAATACAAGCAAGAATCAAGTTCAGCTCCTCCCAGAGAAGCAAGCGTCTGGTGACAGATTCAGGATAGGTGCTCATCTCCTTCAAAGTGCTTGGCAACAGAGGACAGCGAGGCAGTCTCCAGCAGTCCTTGGTGCTCTATGAAAGGCAGGTTGCTTCTCCCTACAAAGGAATGGAGCCTTGAGTACCCCGAACCATGGGGCTCCTCCACCGATACTGCCAGTAACTGGTGCTCTAGGAAATTGCTGCACCCTCTGTTATCCCCACCACCCCTCAGAAAGGCTGGTGCACTTCGAGACTTGCCGACCTGTGAGAAGCGGAGCCTTGTGCTGAGATTCAGGGAGGGGCAGCCTGACCCTGGCCCTACTGCTTCTCTTTCAGATCCCCACAAAAAGCCACAAGGTGCACAGAGAAACACACAAGTTCAGTATGTTGCAACTCAGACCGGGTACCATTGGAAGGCCATCTTCTTCCTTGGCTTCCATGAGGACTTCTGATAGCTCCTGTGTGCTTGAGGAGCTGTTCTTTCCCCTTAATGATTATTTTTAGCTGTACACTGGCATTTCACTGAGAAGAACATCAGTATCTTGATGGCTGTGTGGTTTTTGAAAGAGAATTACCCAGAGAGCTTTTGTGTTTTCAAAGGTCTATACGAACACCAGTAAGCTCATCCTCCCTGTCCCCAGGATTGCTGAAGATGGAAGTTTCTGGTGGTAAAGGATCCTGGTCTTGAGGATCTTCTCAAAATATGTGTTTGGGCGTGAAAAATTAGTTTTGACATGGGAGGCTTTTTTCTGTGTCTTTTTAACTCTGGAGATTTAATTTTATTGAAAGCAAAAAAAACCCAACACACAGAACAGGTTGAGTGAAAGAAAAAAAGTTATAAGCCACAGAAAATAAGTTATAGCTGTGTTTTAAAAGTGGAAGCCTGTGTTCTCTGTGAAGATAGAAAAATTCCACTAAAACAGATCAGGCATAATTGGGAACGAGTATATGCTTCTCTGTGTCTGTTGCTGAAGACAGCCACCTCTGGGACAGAGAACAGCTAAGAACACTGTATGTATGCATGTACCTATGTATCCATATACTTATACACCTATGTGTCTATATCTGTGTGCTCTGTGGTGCATCATCATGTTTTGCTGCGGGGAAAAGAACTGGATGGGAGGTGGGAGTAGGGGGGAGGGAGTTAGGGTTGACTGTGGGTGCATATCTCTCACAGTCATGCAGCCCTGACTGCAGATCACACTGTGTAGTGTCAACAGGGTGGGAAGGAATTCCCTTCACTTGTGAGTGAATCAGCTGGGTGGGAGAGGTAGCATGAACAATCCCAGATTAGACTACTGCTCTAGGCCTCTTCACACAATAACATTCTGAAGGTTTTTTGAGTCTACTTCCTGTTCTGGCCCAGAAACAGATGCAATATGTACCTAGATGACATTGTTATGGGTCAGGGTTTGGTGTTCACCTGGGAAAAAACTGCCATCTGAGCAGAAGCCAAGAGTAATATCTTCAGTATATAATGTTCCTGCACTGGAATAAAAAAGGCTGGCAACTCCCTGTATATTTTTAAGGCTTCCAAAAATAGGTCTAAGTCTCAGGCAAAATGAATGGAGCCAAGACTTAGATGGAAAGAACTGGTAAAGTTTGTCTGAAACCATTAGTGCTGAGATCATCTTCCACATTATACGACACTACCTGGAAACACAGGCCAGTTTTCTTTTTCCTCTTTATGTCTGCCTGAGCACTATGTTCCAGTGCATTGATTCACTTGACCAAGTTTCAGTACAATGTCTTCTTGTTAGTGGCAAGACTGAGAGCTTCCTCCCTGCTCTGCTTCTGCTCTGAAGGAGATGGAGTGCCTGGAGCACCAAGTCGGTCCCAGAGCCCTGGAGAAGCAGAGGGAAGTTAGATTACAAGCAGCTACCCTTTGTGTGAGGGAGAAAAGGCTTTCTAATAACAATGGCAGGCAAGGGAGAAGGTCAGGGAGAGATGAGTGGGACTAGGGGCTAACTGGAGGGTAAAACCTCTGGGGAGGTGCACACGTGTGTTCCAGGAGGAATTTAATGTAAATCAGTCAATCCTGACTCCACGTGTGAGCCTGTGGCATTTTGCTTATTTTCATCCAAAAAGAATTTGGTTCACCAGGTATGAGACTGCACCATGATGGGAAGCAAAATGCAGTGAAAAGGAAATTAACTTCAAAACCAAAGTCCTGATATGAACTAAAAAGCTAATGTAGATGTATCTTACTTCCATGCTTTGGTGGCTGAGGAGCTGGTAATCTCCAGGAGATCTAGAGGTGGTGATGATGGGGATGTGTGAAAACTTCTCAACCAATCTCAGTTACAGCCTGAACACCATGCTGCCCTGCAGCGAAATGTGCTACATCCTAAAGCACCAATCACATCAGAGGCAGGGCTACCAAGCCAGCACACAGCCTGCTCACTGACTACTGCTTCCAGACAGATCACTGCTACTTATGATTCTTGGAGGAGTAATTCTCTTCCTGCTCCCACAGTGGCTCTGCTATGCTGTTGATGACTTTGAAGGGGAGACATGCTTAGGCTGGGAATAGCAGAGTGATGGGACATTCGCTCGGGCCTCCCTGCGCATGTGGGAAGGTTGTGAGCAGCATTTTGCAGACATGAAACGGAGTCACTGAGCAGACCGTGCACGCAAGAGCCTCAACAAACTATCTGTCTCTGGTTATAATCAGTAAGCTTCTTCCCTTGAACCAGGGCTGGCAAACTACTGGCACTTGTGCAAAGAACTGATATTTCTAATAAATTTGGAACCAGCTGCCAAGATAAATTGCTGTCATTTCATTATTCTCAGCAGGTCAAATGCAGCTCTGATACAATTCTGTTGATGTCGCTGGAGATATAAGATAAGAATTTTGCAAGGTCATCTTCCTCTCTGGTTGTAGAGCTCCTCCTTTGTCACCCGATGAACAAAACACAGAGTCCAGACAGTCTCTCCATTTTTTCATGAACTAAAACCTTTATGGGCGAAGAGTAAAACATGACAATGTGTCACACCACCACTGACCTGCCTTCACTGTCTCCTGCCATGATCAGGCTCTGTCTGCAGAGAGACTCCTGCTGTGATACCTCATTGCTTGTGTTGGTGATCCACATGCCTTCAGGAGGGGTTTCATTTTAAACAGCCAAATGTTATTGACCTGAAAATCCCTCTCAGAACTGGCTTCTCCCTGGTTTCTCTTCAGTGACATTCAGTCTGGTCCTTCTATGGCCCCTTTTCACCATCTTGGACATAACTACTCCTGACTATGATATGTTGAAGCCTTCAGAAAATGCCAGTGTACGTATACACATTCCTGATGGACTCCTATCCCGTGGTCATCTGTATCAGAGCCATCTCAGCCCTGGTACTCAGCCCTGGCTGTTGGACTGGGCACTCCCATTCTCTGGCAGGCATGGAAGGAAACGCCTGGTGGCCCTCATTACAGTCTCCGAGTTCCCGATCTCTGAGTCAGAAAGGCAGTGGCCCTACATGGTCATCACACTGTACCATCATCTTGGCTGCACACCAGTCATCTGAGAAGGCGGCAGAGCAGAAAAGAGGGAGGGAGGGAGGGGAAAACTCCCAGTGATCCTGTTTCTTTGGGGCACTGAAACTGTGAAGATCTTTTGAGAAGACTCCAAGTCACCTCCCTTTCTACAGCAAAGCCTGTTAGTGTTGCGTGTAAGCTCTTGCTGGTCTGAGCCCTATTGAATAAAAGATTTGCTAGATTTTATGCCTACAAAGCTTTGGATTGTCCTGTTAAGAAACTAAGGTGGATGAAGAACAAAGCAACAGGTTTTGTTAGATACTGGAGCTTTAACTGTTTATTCCATCATGGTTTGTTTACAGTCAAGCTTTGTTGGTCTAGACAGCTCTGGTGTATGTCCCACAGGCTTTGCTGACTGCCTCAGCAGGTAAAATGCAGTGGCTAATGTAGTATTTTACAGCTATGTCTCTGCTTCCAGTATGTTTTTAGCTGACCATGACTACTGTAAATGATTAATGGCTTCTGAGAAGTACATATGAGCAGGGATGCTTCCTTTTGGATACACATCACACCATCAAACCTATCAGAATAAACACCACCGGAGCTACTTTTAGATTAGATATCTTTTCTTAAATTGAAAGCCCTAGCTTGATTATTCCCATCACCCACAAGAATAATTTCTCTTCACTAATCTGAGATGGAACAGACCAGTGGGAATTACCCCACCTCTTTGCTCTGAGGAGAAGGCGCGAGGGTCAGTCTCCAAAGCTCCCATTGCTCCAGTTCTGCACAGATTTCAGAGCATTTCTACACTAGTAGAAAAAGTGGCAAAATAGGTTCACATTCATTGTTTTGTTCTTGATAGTTATGTTATCTGTTATTTGGGCTGTAAGTATTTGGAGCGAGGTCTCAGAATAGCTGTCAGAATTCCCTTTGCTCCCCCCATTGCCACAAGCAGTACAAGGTGTAGAAAGCAAGCAACAACATGTGAGCATTTGCTCCCATATGGTACATAGAAACAACAACCAAAGAGGAGACAATTCTAGCAGATGGATGGTTCTTACACTTTTTTCTTATGGGCATTGCACACCTTTTCTCTGGTTTGAAAGTCTCCTCCTTAGTCTCCTCTTGCACAAACAACATAGCCCCAGACACACAGGGTGAAGTGAGTGGTGTGGGCCATACAATAAGTCATTGTCTCTAGCTCTGCCTTCTCCCTTATTCCTTGCAGGGTCCCCATTGGCAGCACGGGACTTACACGCTGTAGGGAACTAGGGCTTTACAGAGCACCTGGCAGACTCAAATGCCTGGGAATTACAGGCAGTTCCAGTTACTTCTGCCCTGGGGAATGGACAAGCCAGGAGCTGGGACCATACATTGTAATAAGCTCCATTCCTCAAGTTGGAAAAGGAGTCAGATAAATGGGGTCGCTGACCCATCAGCTTCTGCCCTGTCCCGGCAGATGAATTATTCCTGGAACAGAAATATTCTCAGCCTTTTCAAATCCCACCTCTCTAGATGTGGTATGCTCTCCCATTCCTGTGACCCTCTCATCCCCCCAGCTTGAGGATCACTGCAAGAGATTACCCTGATGCTCAAGGCCCGAAGGTGTTAAAGAGGCAAGGGTGTTTGGAAAGGGGGGTTTTGTTTGTTTGGGACAGAAGTTGTTTTTTACCTCTAAACACAATCGAACAATAAAATGATCTAAGATCATCACTGAAGGCATCTCACTGTGAACTTGTAAGCATTAATGTCTGGGCAGAAGGAAACTATAAGAGCAGGAAAAAGAACCTCGCTTGCTATTCAAAGAATAGCTGGTAAGCAAACTGGTTAATTTTAAACAGAGGACAATCCAGGACTACTGTGTGGTGAAGGGTAGTTCCTCACATTATGGTAACAATTTCATTTTGTGCCTCCTTTGTCTCTGTGAATCAAACTAAATTTCTTTTAGCCCTCTGAAACATACTGACTGGTTTGAAACACCTTTCCTTTGGGGTTCTTTTTGTTTGCCTTTTTAATTCACACTGGGGCGAGCTGGGTGGGGTAAGGCCTCTATCTTCTGTCAAAGCTATGCAAAGAGCAGTTCAAGTTATTCAGCATTAGTGCAAAAAGACTAAGCTGATGAAATGGCCCCTTGTTTAAGTGCTCATGCTAAACAATTCTGGTATTTCAGACAAAATAATTTACATGCTTTTTCTGCTTAAAAGAAGGTACTGTGAAAGGTTTGATGTAAATGAAACCAAGACAATAAATCCCCAGTGAAATACCAGACCTCCTCCCAGGAGAATGCTTAATGTCATCCTTGTCTAATCTAATTCTGAAATACTTTAATATTACTTAGGCTCTGAGCAGTCTGGAAATTACAACATTTTTGAGGCCCTGGGTAATGTTAGTCATTTCTACAGCCTCCTGCAGGGAGGATCTTTAGTCAGCTGACACTTTTTACCCCTTGGAATCTCATCCTGCAGGCAGGCAGCAGAGATAACCCCTACCTGCGTCTCTCAAGGAATCCACTGATGTACTCGTCTCACACATGGCCAGGCAGGGAGGGCTCAGCAAAGCAGCTGCTTGATATGGCCATCCCTCCTCAGCAGCTGGCAAAGGAGAGGTCTGTGGGGGAGGCAAGATCTTGGTGCATCACCTCTGCAGCAGGAATTCCTCAGGACACTGTAGCTGGAGCACCATGTAGTTCAGATGCTTCAGATGTCTTGTTCTTTCCTTCAACAGGGAAGGGGAAGAGGAAAGGAAGAAGTGGAAGACTCATGTGCCTGTCACAAGGAACCCTCGTCTTTGATAGTGGTATGAGTGGTATTTTGTTTGGCCACTAGTATGAATAATAGAGAAGAAAGACAAAATAAGTGGCTGGGGTGAGAAAGAAGTGTCTGTCATGCTGTAGAATCCACTTTGCTTTGTCTCACCCCTCCAGACTCTTTGTAGGCTGTTTGATGCGTGGTTTGTGACTTCCTGTGCATGGCCAGTGCCTGGCACGCTGTGAGCAGCAGTACTATTGCTTTGGATCTGGTTGTTTCACTGGCACGGAGCTTCACTTGCATCATGACTCCTGTTCTCAGCACTGTGGAGAAAATGTTAGTTCCCTTGATGCTGAACTATGGCTCCTTAAGCCTGGCAAGAAAATAGCTAGACTTTTGTCATCTGAAGTGTCATTATTTTATTGAAAGAGAATTACTAAATCCTCCAGTTACCTTGGTTTTATGAAGAAACATTGGAATAAAAGTCCCAGCAGAAGCAGAATCAGGCTCTGACCATCATGTATGATGTTGTTAGCATGGTAGTGAAGAAGTCTCCACGGAGCCGCTTGAATTCAGTGAGACAGCTCACACCTAATATTCCTGGAGCAAAATCTGGCATTGTGGGCACCCTCGATCTTTCATTAAAATCACAAGCAGAAACCTTTCTTGTTCTGGATCTCTTCTGTCAATATCAATTTATGTCAGGAACAAGTGGATCTCTTTCATGGAGCAGTCTTGTTTGACCTAGTCTGAGAAAGTCCCTGGGTAAAAACAAGTCAGAAAAGGGAGAATTTGTAAAATAGGAGTGTAGGGACCCTGTGACTTTTTGTGTCAGAAAGTTAAGTCAATTTACATCAATCCAGTTATATATTATATAAGTTTTATAAATAGACACAGCATAGGCATTCTGTTTTAGGTGAAACCTGCATATTTACATGACACAAACAAAGCCCCCATTTCCATCTCTTGACAGGTGGGCACATGCATAGTTTTGCTACTCTCTATAGCATTACTCCCAGTGTAGGCCGGGGTGAGGCAAGGCATTGTCTCTTACAAACTTAATTTTCCTTTTTTATAGGGTGAGAACTATTTGGGATTTTCCCTTTCTCGTATCATGCTGCATGGTGAGGAAACATCACATTGGAAAGTAAATCAATGCATTTTATAAGCCCTTAGTTTAAAAATTACATGTGTTATTTATGTATGTATTTACAACAATATTGTTCCTTGGAGAAAAAAAAAAGAGAAACTTCCTTTCTGCAGACTCTGAGGATTTAATTATGGGTACTTAAAAGGCACTTTGAGATATTTTGAATGAACTGCATTTAGAGGTGTGCAAAGTGTTATTATGAATCTGATGTCAATTCCCAACATACCTCAGTTTAATATTATTCCCAGCAGAATCCTGTAATCGAATTAAACAGTTTACTCCGCAGGACCCTGTGCTGAACTGCCTAGTAGAGCTTGGCTTGCTCCTTTCCTATTTTATATCTGAATTCATGTTCTCATATTAACACAATCTTTATTGAGCATGCTGGGGAAAAAAAAAAAGTAGGTATGAATTAGAGCTGGTCTGCAAGATCTTTCCATCAGAAAAGATACCATGGCCAGCAGGCTGAGGGAGGGGAACCTGCCCCTCTGCTCTGCTCTGGTGAGGCCCCCCTGCAGTGCTGGGGCAACTCAGGAGAGACAGAGACCTGGGGGAGCGGGGCCAGAGCAGCCCCAGCAATGCTGGGAGGGCTGGAACCCCTCTGCTGGGAGGCCAGGCTGGGAGAGTTGGGAGTGTTCAGCCTAGAGAAAAGAATTACGGTATTGATTACGGTGGTGGCCTCTGAGGTGGCTTGAAGACTAGAGATGTTTTGCCTGCCAGGCTTCAGGAAGCCATAACCCCTTGTGCTTTTGAAGCACCAGGGGCTGAGCGTGTGCCTTTTATTTAAGCAGAGATGAAAACCTCGTAGATGACAGCAGGCTCCCCACACGCACCAGCGCTGGGCAGGCTGCTGACTGAGCATCAGCCCTGAGCTGCACCCCTGGCGCGGACAAAAGGATCCATCCCGTCAGCGCTGCGGTTTCGCTCCGAACAGTGCAATCGCCCGTAAAATAGCGGGTTTTGGGTTTTTTGCTTTTTTTTTTTGTTGTTGTTGTTCGGTTGTTTTTTTTTTTAATACCGCTTTCAGCAAAGACCACAAGTCCCAGCGACACCTGATAACGCGAATACAGTCCGGCGTTGGGGACTTTCTCCGCACCTGGCTTCGGGACCGCTGGAGGC
>VWZY01003860.1:395544-449351 GCA_013399075.1 Chloroceryle aenea | reverse complement strand
CCCGGCTCGGGGAGGGTGCTGGGCGAAGCCTCGGGAGCCTGCTGGGGACTTAATTAATTCTATGGCCGCCTCTCATGTGCTCTGCAAAGAGGAGAGGTTGGGGTTTTCACAACTTGTAATTAGTCGGCTTGAGTTGCTAGGGAACCTTGTCCCAGCTTGACTCGAAGTATTTCTTGGCTGGAGAGATCTTCGTACTTCAGAAAGTTTGGTCAAGTCCGTACTTGACTCTCCTTCTTGTAGCGTGAGTTCAGTGACTAACGAGGACCATGGGATTTTTCCATTTAATTTCTTCTGGTTAGAGTAAAAGAATTGGCCCTAGCTCCTTCATTGATAAAACAGGAAGGAGCAGGCTGGAAGGCTCTGGATGTTTCTTCACTGGGAGTGCTCTGAAAAAGCCCAAGAACATCTAATGTTTAAGCTAAGAGTCTGTGGTTTACATAAGGGAGAGGAGAAAAAAAAAACCACCAAACCTAAACAAACTCACCCCTGTGCAAGTGGAAGTTGAAATGGACTCCACCCTGATTTTTTTTTCACTTAGTTTAATTTTGTTACTTTAAAATAGATACTAAATGCCTGTTTGACAGACTTCTGCTTTCTTACATGCCTGCTCTCTAAGACAATAGCTGGATTATTGTTTTAAAACATCAACATCTTAAAGGAAATCAAACTCGAGTCACTTGAAGGTTAAGACAGCATTTTTTTAAGCTTTAGAAAGGCCTTCCTTCAAGTAATCAGCAATGATTAGTGAAGATTTACTTCCTAACAACAAAAACCAAAATCAGGCAACAAGTTCAGTAAGATTAACAGAAGTAGCTCAGGTTAGGGGACTTCCGTGTAAACTGCAGCTGAGACCTTTTAGCGGGGAGTTCACAGTCAGAATGAGTGACTTTTCTAGCGTGAATCAGCCAAGACATTATGAACGTGTTGCAGGGTTCCCCCTGCCAGGCTGAATCCAAGTGTTGTGGCACTGCACTCCTCCGAGGTGCTTGTTGCAGCTTCTCTGCAGACACACCCAAGGCTGGATTCACATTCTCAGTCGGCTGCTTTCTGGTTTTGACAGAGCGGTTCTGCTTTCAGAGCTCTTAAAAGCTCAACAGCTAAAGAAATGCAAGTGCTTTGCTGTGACGCTGTGTATTGCACGCTGCAGATTCCACAGAAGGCGGTTCAAAAGTTTGTGCGTGTTGAGGTGCAGAGCTGCAGGCCTCCTGCATCAGCCTTCGGTTTCCTGCCCTATCTGCCCTACTTGCAGACCCAACTGAAGTTAATATTTTAAACATTATTTCTTGAGTTGTGGTTTACAGGAACAGGATATGCTGGTATAACTGTGTCATCAGTTCTTCATGCGGAAGAAACATGACTACTGGTATGCTAGTTTAAGATTTGTTAATAGCTACTTAATTAACAAAACAATGCAATGCAAGTGACTTTCCTCGATCAAGGTCAAATGTGGGTGAAACGAGCAGTGAGATGTAGATACATGTGGGCTTCATCACAAAAATAAATCCATTGTGAAGAAGACAGATGGAGGAAATGTTCCAGGGAACAGTTCTGGCTGGGCAGGAAAAGCGTTTGTGTCTAAAGTGTTTGGTAGCCCTTATCATTCATCTCGCCAACCTTACAGAACATGCTGCTGCAAGGCTTGAGCAGCAAAACCTGCTGAGTTCTGGGTCCCCGCTCCTCCTTAAGCTAGGCTAAATGTTAACACATCCAGCTGGAGATTGCCATTTTGTTACGTGAGATTTGCTACAAGTGGCACTGTACTCTATTAATAGCTTAACTCTGGTAACCTTTGAACTAGTGGCACATGACTTGCTATTGTGAAGTGTGATGTCTGCACAGTTGGGGAGTTTGCTGGAGGCTGTGTAGAAAGTCTGTCATGAATCCTGCTGGTCTTCTGATGCTCTCTACGGGAAAGCTTCAATATTTTTAGCGTGATCTTGGGGTATTTTTTTGTGTGGTGTGTTGTTTGTTTTTATTTGTGTTCTTCTGAAAAGTTTGTGAGATGTAAACAGTGGAAGCACACACCAAGTAATTCCCCACGCACTTTGTATTGCAGTGGGGTGGAAATCGTTGAGTGCTAAAGTGACTCTTGCAAGCCATTGTCAGACTCTGAAAAGTCTCTCCCCGAGTTGTCAGAAGTCTGTTTATGGCCATGAGTAGGTTCTGATCTCATGCTTACTGACTAGTGCTCTGGTCTCTCTCTGAGTCATCTCAGCCTGGGCAGAGATGGAAGTCACATTCAGTTCCAAATCCTGGTAGAAGTGAATGAGTTGTCCTGCTGACAGCTAGTCCAAGCCCCATAGTTATAGCTTCGAACTTTAGTATTACAAGTATTACAAAAAAAATCTCAGTTGGAGGAGCAGGAGGGAAAAATGACCTTTTTTCTTGTACCGGTCATGCCTCTATAGTGGACTGATGCTTTGCTGTATTTTTAGCTTGCATATCAGGATCCATCAACTGGTTTGCTTGTGAATGTACTTATTTTGTGGCCACGCAAACGGATAGGCCACTGTCTTTGAAACCCGAGCATCTGTTGTGCATGATGTGTGCATTCAACTGTCCTATCACTATGACTTGAGCAGTTCTGATTTAGGTGATGTAGTCTTTACTCATTGTAGAGAAATGGGTTTAATTGGAACTGTTCTTGTGAATACAGAAAGCTTCAAACTAAGGTATAGTCAAGTCTGGACTCCTCTTATTGTATTAGCAGAGCTAAGTGTTTCTCTTGATGTTCAGAACATGAGTCTCCAGGTTTCTAGGGCAAAGTGTTACTGCAGAGAAAATCAACTCTGAGAAGAATGAGGTCTTCAGCACAAAAGAATAGTCAGATTCACAGGTCTCAGCTCTATGATGCTATTTAAGATTTGTTTTTTTTTAAAAATATTTAAAAAAAAGACTTTTTCTACTGCTGCCTTTTCCCTTAACACTTTGTAAACCTCAATGTAGCAGTAGCGATTAGGGCCTTCAGGGACCCTTTCTGTAGCTTAAATTGATGGCCCTAATTCTCAGTTAGACTCTACAGGTCCTCGAAGCCTATTTCCCTTTGTTTTTGGGACTACATAGGTCTGGTTGGAGGAGAGCTGAGAGAGGGACTGGGGTGGTAGGTATGGGAAGAATCTTCCTGAGAATTAGTTTCTTGATGCAGAGATACTTGTTAACAAATAACGCAAGAAGATGGCAGCTGTGAGCAGAGTGATACACTTCTAGGGGTGGCTACTTATTTTCCCTTGTGTAATTTGCTAGAGGCCTCAATCTGAGGGGGAAGGGTGGACAGTGATGGAAACCATAACTTGTAATGGGTGGACACTTGTCTTCTGATGCTCTGTGTTTGGATCCTGTTGTGCTATGAAGGAGCTCTAGAAGCATTCCAGATACCTTCTCTGTCTTACCTGAGGACCAACACTTTGTTGTTATCTCATCACCCAGAATAACTTGGGAAATACTGCAACACTCATCAAAGTTAGACAGGCTTGGGTGGGGCAAGGGTGCTAGTTTGTTAGGCAGACTGAGTCCATTGTACCTTTCTTCTGATGCTATCAGATGGAGTGTCTGAGAGCTCACAAAGGTCTTCCTTCATTCAGAAGTCCGTGTTGCCCCTACTGGTGGACTTCAGATGATTTTGTACTTCAGAAGTAACAGTAACTAAAACATCCCAAGCATACAGTGGAACCAGGTAGGCTACAGGACTAGTATATAGTGAATTATCTGTAGCTTTATACCCACCATGGGATTCTACAGACTGGGAAAGGCCTTCACGCCCCAGCTCGTATTGTGTTCAGCAGCTTGGTTGCTAGATCCTGCAAGAATAGCAAGGTTTTGCCTCTTGTGCAGATGAAGCAGCGAAGCCAGATAGTAGGCAAATGCTTCTGCTTGGTACTTCTGGGTCTTCTATGTTAAAGTTAAACAGAGAGTTTAAAGAATGCCATTGGTGTACTAGTGTTTAATTTGTTTTACGTATTATCAAGATCTCAGTTCCCCTTCTTATGGCAATACTTGCACCTGACTGGCAGTGTCCTGCAGATAACAGCAGTTACAGGGGCTTTGAAGTAGTGAGCAAGAAGTACTCTGAGTGCCTGATCTGAATTGACAGTTATGGTCCAGTTCTTATAACCTGAATGTGTCAGCTTTAGGACTAAGAGTGCTTATTGTACCAGAGGTTCTAAAAGATTTATCATGTTAGTTGAGTCCTTTCATTTCTTACTTCTTGGTTCGTTGCTGGAGGCAGATGAGCAAGAAGCAGGTTAGTAAGGCGCATACAATAAATGGAGCCCAAGGAAGGCTTTTAGGTCTGCTGCTTTTGCTGTAAGAGTCCCGGGGCGGGGGAGTATCTGGAATTGGGGATTGGTCACCGATTGCTTCTTGCAAATGTCCTGTCCCCTTAACATTTACAGGCAGTACCTTTTTGGACCTGTAAGGGTGTTGCAGCACTTTGCTTAGAGTGACTGACTCATGTGATTAATCAACTCAGAAGATTAATTGCAATTCTTGCTTTTCTTGGGAGGATAGTTCATAAGATGTCTTAATATGGACTCCTTTTTTTTTTTTGGACAGGAAATGGCATCACTGCCCCTAGAGGAAACATGTTTCAGTTGTTTTATGTATAAAGCATTAAGGTGAAGTGAAATCCTCCTGCACAGAGCTTGCTGAAGTACTACGCGAAAGGCAGTTGATGAACTGAGACTGAATGATTCAAATACCTTGTCTTTGCTCATGAGCCTGGGTGTGCAGAGGGAGTAAGACCTGTCCTGAGCTGCTGGGATCTGCATGTCCTTGCTGATCCCTGGCACAATTCAGAGAAACTCCTCTGGAAGAGGTAGCTCTGGCCCTGTTCCAGGTTCGAAAGGAAACTGACTAAAAGCTTCCTCTAGCTACGTCATCTCCTGGACTCTTTCCTGCCTTGCTGGGGCTCGAACAACCTTATTTGGCTGACTTCGTTTTTCGTGTTGTGTGTGTTGGTTTTCTGTTGTTTTTTTTTTTTTTCCCCTTCCTTCCTTCTGTGCAGTGAGAGGGCCTCCCTGGATTTGCACAATAAAGCTGTTATCTGTGCTTAATCTCTCTTCTGATGCTACAATGGGGTCTGCTTGAAAAAGAGTTCCCAGACCTCAACGCTAACTCCTCGGGTTCCCCTTCTAGTGTCTTGTTTGTCTGTCTGATAAATGATGATTATAGTAGAACGAGTCTCTGCTCTTCCAGACACACCGTTGAAAACAAGGAAATCCCTCCCAGCTCAGGAATAATACAGGACAATTAACTGATGTAAATTAAGAGCACTAGAAAGCAGCCAGTTAATTGCTTTCTTTTCTCTAGGGGTGTTTGGGAACAGCAGGAATTTGCATAGTGCAGCCAATAATTCCGCATCAAAGTAATTTGTTTTCATCTCATCCGAAACTTCTAAAGCATGCTGAAGTCTAGATTCATGGAAGGCTGCTCTTTTGGACAAACCTCTTTGTAACAGTCCTGTGGCAGTTACTAGGTGGAGCCTCCAAGTGTTTTGGAAGCTGTGGGCATAAACCTCATCCTTCTGACGCTGGTAGCTAATGCTGACTCTTACTGTAATGTTTAAAAGATTGTGCAGTGAATACTTGGCAGGGATGTAGGAGGAGATGGTCACTGTTGGGCTTGGTGGTGATAAAACCACAGGATCAGCTGCAACTGTTCAGAGGTTTAAAAACTGAAATTTCAGAGGTTTGGACCTTACATTGGCAAGAGACAATCAATGGCTGCAGCAGCTGTGGATGCACAGGAGATCTAGTACTGCTTCCTTCCTGTGCAGCTGTGAAAGAGTAGCTTCACTCCATGGATCTGTGGTCCTCTAATAGAATGCTGGGACAGTCAGAGTTCCTGGTCTTTGTATAGCAGCTTGTTGAACCTGTATTAAGTGGAGAGAAAATGCTCTCTGAAGAGGTTTGTAAAGTTATGACTCCCGCAGAATGCTTTTTCCTAGTTGTTCAGACATCTCTGAAGCTGTAGTTGTTCTACTTGAAATTACACTCTCTGGATGAAGGAGAGGTGTTTGGGTCTCATCTCATTCTCAGCCTAAGAAACAGGAGCGGCTGGCCATGGTATGTTTCTCTCCCATTGGCCATTGCTTGTTGACAAATATAAAATTAAATATAAATTGTGAATTTAAAAACATCTCAGAATCTGACCTGCTCTGTACAGAAATGTGTAGCTGGGTAAGAACGAGATGGTGGACTAGGAAGGGTGAGGGACAGGCTGCTTTCTCTGACAGTGATTCTGTACAGAGAGAACCAAAATCTCAGGAGAGATCGGAAAGAGGATAACTGAAGTAATGAATAATGGCATGGTCTGTGTGGGCCAGTCTGGTCTGTACTCTGTGGCAGGTTTCTAGCTGTATTGGTTGGCTTGTTTGTTTGGTAGAGGAAGGGTACTCGGGAGAACAGACTTCACTGTACTGTAGTGTGAATACTGTAAAATGTTGTGGTTTGATTTTGGTGGAAAGGAGTTAAGTCAAGGTCGGAGACTCTTGCATGCAGGTCATTGGAGAAGTCCTGTCTGTGGCTGCACGCCTTCCTGTGTTCCCCAGGTACCATCGGCAGAACTGATGACTTCCTGCAGTAATGAGCCATTCTTGTCTGTCTGTATTTCACCGATTTGTCCTCTTCTTAGTAAGCCCCTGTGACTCACAACCTTTCTTCTCTCTGGACTGGGAGACAGTTGTAGTGGGGAAGTGACTAAGTACAGGAAAAATCTGCTGTTGCAGTCTGATCAATCACAGCCAAACCATTTCATAAAGGTATTTGGGTTTATGTAATACAGGCTAATAAAGCAGAGTTCTGGGCCAAATATTTCCTTGCTATATCTTTAGAACTCTAGTGGACTTGACTCTCTGGTGTTAATTTTATGCCTGGTTATATTGCAAAAAAATGACCTGCCAGAGAAATTCTTAGGGTGATGTGTCAGGTTTTTCAATGCCCCCCCTCCCCAGAGGTGTCACAGTTGTTTATAATGTCTCTAAGAATACTAAGGTGTGCATTTCTGGGGTTGTGTTGTGGTTGTTTGGGTCTTTTTTTCCTCACCTTCTGAATATGCTGTACTGGAATAGTGAATTAAAACGTATCTATCTTCTCAATACACTAAATATTTTGTTTTTCAGGCTGTCCCCTGGATGGACAAGAGGGTTCTTGTTGTGTAGTTGTTTTGGTTTTTTTTGTTTGTTTGTTTTTTTTTCCTCTGTTAAAATACAGAACTTGATATTGTCCTAAAATTACTGTAATCGATAGGACTTGCAGGATGGTTCTGAAGTTGCTCTGTAAAAAAAGGCCATTCCACTGCTGACAAATTCAAGCAACGTCAAGTTGCCCCCTTAAAAACAAAAAGTGATGATATAACATCTGCACAGTACTTTCTGGTCCAATACATCCTCTTACATGAAAATAATCCCATTATTCCTATTAGTATGAAAATTCACTGGCAACCTTGGAGGTCCAGTTAGAAATGAGAGAGAAGGAGGGATTGGTACATATGTATTAGAAGTAATCCCTCCTCTGAGGAAAGGCTGAGAGCTCTGGGGCTGCTTAGCCTGGAAAAGAGAAGACTTGGAGGGGATCTTATGAATATTTACAAATATCTGCAGGGTGGGTGTCAAATAGAAGGGGCCAGGCTCTTGTCAGTGGTGCCCTGTGATAGGACAAGAGGTGATGGTAACAAGGGGAAACACGGGAAGTTCCACCTCAGCACGAGTTAAAACTGCCCTGTTCCAGTGACAGAGCCTGGCCCAGGCTGCCCAGAGAGGTTGTGGAGTCTCCTGCTCTGGAGACTTTCCAGCCCCCCTGGCTCTGTTGCTGTGCCCTGGGTGATTCTGCTCTGGAAGGGGGGTTGGACTCGTTCTCCAGAGGTCCTTTACAACCCCTACCATTCTGTGATAAGGGTTTACTTACAGATCCATTATGCAGACACTTTAATGAACTGCTGACCTGTTCATGTGCAAGTTAGCAGGACACACATGGCACAGCTGTCTTTGTATAGATGTGCTGAGAAGTACTTCCTCCCGGCATGAAGAGGTGGTCCTTGCAGGAGTTGACCAGTGGTGTATCTGTGCAGGACTAAGAACTGGTGCTCCAGATGTGTTTCAGCAAAGTAATGCTGACCATTGGTCAAGAGTTAGCCTGTGAACATTTTTCATGAAAGGATAAAATAAGTATGCCTAAGTTATTTCAACTGTATGAAGATGTAGATTGAGCTTAGCGAAAACATTTTCCACTCTCATTCTTCCTTGCCTTTATTTTAAATGAGAATTTTCATCTGCCGAGATTTTGGGTATCAGAGGCATGGATATAGTTTCAGACAGGCTCACTTAAGGTCTTGGTGAGTTTCTTCTTTCATACTGTATCTTGAACATACAACTTAAAGTTTGTTAGAGTAGCTTTCTGAAATGCTTTTCTAAACATGCAGAATCGTGACCCAGTTTGTGTGTGTGTGTTCGGGTTGTTTTCCCAAAGTTGCTCTTTAGGGACAGTACTAGTCTGTTACTCGTATGTTCCAAGTTTCCTTTGATGGTGTTTGTTAATGGAGATGCTACACAGTGTGCTAAGAAAGGTGTGTGTTTTCTGGTTTACAGATCAAAAACTTAAACTAGAATTAATAACTATTCTTCCAACATCTTGTTATTTCATCTGCTCCTACATATAGATACATATGTTACAGAAACTAAAAATCACTTCTGAAAAAGTGGACTGATTTACTGGGTTGTTTTTATTGGGTGGATAATGAGAACTTGAGATGTGTTCAGTCCAGTGTCTGGCTGTACTCGGTGCTCTCTGGTTATGGCTGCTCTCAATGAAAAATTAGGATCTGAGCTTACCTTGAGCTGAGAAACCTTTCTTCTACTCCTGAAAACTTGCTGTGTGTGTGTGTGAGCAATTGGATTTTTTTTGTGAAAGTATTTGTATTTTTCACCAAGAAGCACTTGTGTGAAATTCTGTGCGTTGGTGAAATAGAGGAAGCGGAGAGCAGTAAAATGATGATGTTCTAATCAATATGTGCAGTCTCAGAGAGAAACAGAAGCTGCTGTATGAACGAGCTGTTTGTTACACGACTGCTCATGTTGTGAGCTGCCTCAAACTGTTAAGATTACTAGTAGCTTGAATAATGGGGTCAGAAAAGGCTACTATTACTTAAAATACCTGAAAGCCCACAGTTAGGAAGGTGGCAGGCTTTGAGAACCTGCTTATCCAGCACACTAAACCAAGAAAACAATTGAATAGGCAGCGTGTCTTAGTCCTCTAGCCTGAAGCTCTGTTTTGGTGCCTTTGTTATAGGAGCTGGGCTGAAACCTAGTCTTTCCTAGAATACTGAGATGACATGCTTCCTTGCTGCTATTACATCAGTCCTTTGCTCCAAAAAGCAAGCAGAGAGCTGCTGTTACCTGAAATTGGTGTTCAGAAAAATCCCACAGTGTCTACTGCCTGCTGTCTACTGCCTGACATAATAGTTTTCTGGCTTAAAATACTAAACTGCCCCTCAAGCTGACCAAGCCACGACAAAGTGGAAAGCATTAAGTTCTAGCAGCAAGTTCCTGAAGTATCAGAATTTTCTTACCCTTTGTCTAAGGAGTTGCTGCTGCAAGTGTTTCAGGCTACATGAAATCCATAGACAACAATATCTTCTGCACTGATGGGTGCAGTGTATACCTAGGGTGTTGTGGTGACAGCCATGCCTGCAGAAGCAAGTAAAGCTCAAAAACCCCAAAACAGTTCTGGTTTGGTTTTTATGCTTTTTCTTGCTCTGTGGCTTGTTAGTAACACCTCAAGCCAGAGGCTGCAAGCGGTAATGCAACCTGTTATGTTCAGTTGGAATCCTCCTTTGCACACCCAACAGAGTAGGGTAGTGATTTTTTCAAATGAGGGTATGTCAGCATCTTCAGCTGGAAGAACATGTCAGCTTACTATCTGTCTTGAATCCCTCTATCAAAAGATAGTGCAAATAGCACTAAGGAACTTCCAAGTTGATGAAAGGTTGGAGCAATCAACTGAAGATGAGATGTCCCAAAGCAATACTTGCCTCAGCATCATACATAGGAACTGCAACACTCTCCTAATGCTTGTAGTAATGCTGAGCAATCCAGCAGAAATCTGGCAGAAGGCTGTCCTCTGAAAAATTGAAATTCTAGGCTTTCTTGCTTCCCCTCTATTTCCTTGACCTCTGTGCAAAGTCTCTTCTGACACAGAGCACCAGTCAGAGGAGGTGACCAGCCACCTCCCTTGTGGCTAAGCCTTGAAAGTGTCTTTCCTACTGGAAAAAAAAAGCTGGTTGGTGGCTGTCCCCTATATATAGGGGACCCCTCAAATTTCTCTGAAGGTATTTCAAATTTAAGATTCACTGCAACATAGCTTGCTTCTCAGTAAGCTGGTTCCCTCAGCTTGGAGGAGGGATGTGATTCTTTCCTTTGTATTTGGAACTGTGTGCTGTATTTCTTTGTCCTTTCAGGTTTTCCCGTATCTCTTTGATGATGACTATGTGCAAATGCTTTGGTCTTGGGAAAGTTTGGCACAGAGGACTTTTCAGTGAAATGCTTTTATGGTGTTGTAATGACAGTTTTGATTTGGCAGTGTCTGGAAGGATTTGAAAGTAATTTGGATCTGGAGGGATTCAGACAGTCTTGTAAACAGAGAGATTTCAATTGTTTGCCATTCCTTTAGAGGAAGACGGGGTTTTAGATGCACTAATGTGGATCCGTGTGTTTTCAGAACAATCCTGAACAAGAATATTTACTTTTTCTGTTCCTAATGTTCTGGAGATCTGCAGTTGGGGGTGAGGTATCTGCATCCAGGAACGTTGAAGGAGCCCCAGGCTTTGATCAAAGTTCAAGTAATGCCTGCCAATCCTATGCTGCTTTTCCTTAGCTTGTGGGGCAAAAAAAACCCGGAAAACTTAAGAAAAAGCAACCTGACACAGTGAGTCGGGATGAGAGCTAAGCTCTTGGGTTGACTGATAACTGCTCCTTGCAGATTTGCTGCCTCTGCTTAGTGCAGACAGTTTTGCTGTTTGCTTTCGTAAGTTGTATTTGCAAGTGTGCTGGCTTACACAGGAGGTGTACTCAGCATCTGGCTATTTCTCTTCTGCTACTCAGCTGTATTTCTCAGTTTTGACCTCCAGCGTCAGGAAGGCCACTAACAACAGTTTGGCTTATCTGTATGTTTTGGCTTCATAAACATAGTCCTTATAATCTCTGTTTGTAGAGGTGGTGTAAAGGGTCTAAATATTGAAACTGCAAATCATGTCAGGAAATTGTGCCTGCTTCAAGAAGTCAGTTTCTGCCATGAGCATTACAAATGCTTAAGCCAGTACAGGGTACCTCCTCAGCAGCCTCATAGAATTATTGAAGAAGCTAAGCAAGAACTCCTGAGGTCATCTGGTTTAACCTCAGCCTTAGAGTAAGGCCAATTTCAAAGTTGGATCATTTTCTAAGTTGGATTGGATTGTTCAGGATCTTGTTCTTGTCACATTGTAAGGGTGGTATATGGCTTAAAAACAGCTCCACCATATTAGATCTTGCTTGACCACCGGGCTTCCTGGGCGTTTATCAGTGTTTATCTTCGTGCATGCATCTAGGGCTCAACTGATAACTGACATTTATCAGGCACTCTTTTCAAATAGCCCAGCTTCAAACAAGGTATTTCAAGAGCTCTGTGTGTGAGCTTGGGAGTGTGCATGTAATTGCAGCCTTTAAGGAACTAGATCAACGTGGTTGCATTTGAGAACTTTGAGGGTTTGCTGCCACTATAAATCTATGCTTCCATCTGTAAGTCTCTGCCGTGCACTGCCTCGGATAGGCCAGCTCAGTAGTACAGCTGTTCTCTCCTGCCAGCTCAGCAGAAAACTCTCTTAATGGCATGTGCATAGGTGGCTTGAGGAAGGGTAAATCTGGGGGCTGTATCAGAACTACCACAAAGGGTAAAGCAGGAGTGTATGGGAGCAAGGAATAAGAAGTGGTCCAATATCTTGGCCCATCTTGTCTAGCTGTACCTAGAGAGCAGGTTTACCTTCACTCTTCCTGTGATCTCTGCCAGTAGCGGTGTTCCTGTGTCAGTGTAGTGAACGACACCAGTGAAATGATTCTGCTGGAGAGAAAACCAGCAGAGTTATTTTTGGACTGATTCATTCTTTAGTCCTGCTTGTGGCATGGTCATGGAGTGCTAATAGGAACCCGAGGAAGGCAGTAGAGAGTACAGGCCAGTTGGGAAGGCTTGCTGTGGTGGTCGAACCGCACCCTGCCCATGCTGGCCCTGCTCTCTGTGACTCCCTGAGCAGCTCTGTGCCATGTGGGAGGGAGCCTTTTGGGACACAGGTTTCTGTGTATCCTGGTGTTGTAGCTACTCTCCTCTATATTAGGAAAGTTCAAGTGCTTGAACTAGATGGAGCTTAAAATAACAAAAGGTACTTCAGCAATCACAAGCTGGTCTTTTATAAGCTATGTACAGTCCCAAGGGAACTATTTAAAACCTACAATAGGTTGGTGGTGAGGGAAGCAAATGTGAGTGGGGAAATGGAATATTAAGAAGTGTAGAACTGAGCCATTTCAATAAATCCTGAAATGACCCAAAGGAGATATGAAAAGGCGGCCAGCCCAAATGACAGCCTGTACCAGAAGGAAGTTGCAGGATTTGTCTAGCATACTGGAAATGATAAAACTGAAAATCACAGGCTGATGAAACTGCTTTACCTCACACTTGACTGTGCCTGCAGTTAAATTTGGAGGGATGGCTCATAGTCTGGGCAGTCAGATCCCACAGTAAGGCTGTGTTCTAGCTCCTAGAAATCTGGCTATTGTTCAGATATTCAGTGTGCACTGTGAGCTGGCCAAGAACTTGATGTGCCACACCCAGGCAGTGCTTTGGATGTCTGAAACAGGCAGCCCTGTGTTCGGCTGACCCTCTCATTACTAGTGGGCTGAAATACTAGGTGACTCTTGGTTGAAGAACAGAGGAGCATGGGAAGCATGCTTCTGGCTGGTCCATCTAAACACAAGAATCCTTTGGAAGGAAATGCTCAGTCACAGCAGTCACCTCCGTGCTGTCTTGCCCATGGAAAGTCTCTTGAATGATAAGCATAGCTTTTATTTCTTTTCTTTTTTTTTTTATTTGCCTTCAATTCCAAGTTACCTCTAAACCAGTTCTTAATCACGGGTGAATTTAGAGACCTTTACATAGGGAGTGAGTTTTTAGTCTATTAGTTTATGAACCTCAAGTGCTTAATGTCCATGTGGTGCCTCTGTGGAGCTCACAACTTGTCTTGTTAGCATCCTGTCTTGATCTTGCTTTGAGCCCCTTCTAGCAAAATAGCTGCTTGGAATTTTGTCAGGCATCCACTGGATGCTAGGTTTGGAAAGCTTACTGGCTTTCTGGAAATGCATCTTGGCTACCAGGCTTGTCTGCTTAACCCCTTGAACTGGGTCTTTGCATCTACTGGATGGTACTGGGAAATCCCCTGCCTTTGGAATGAAGCTTGGGAGAGAAGAACTAGATGAAGGCAGATGTCGGAGAGGGGAAAGAGGTGCCCTTTAAGAGTCTTCTCAGATAATGTGAAATGCTCGTGGCAGTGGTGAATGCTGGAACCGTTCTGCTGGTTAAGTTGCTGAAGGAGCAGCCAGGATCATAACACTAGCATGTGGTGTACAATTTAAAGGGGGGAGCTTGTTTGTAACCTGTAAATAGGATGGCCTAGGAGGGCTCACAATAGCTGAGGAGTGTCACCTGTACCACTGCTGGCATTTCAAATGCCCACTGCCCTGCTGGCTGCCTTTAAGTTGAAGGGCTTTAGCTAGGGCTGTGGTTAAGTCAGACCTGTGAAGTACAACTGCCAACCCTACTATTAGTGTGCGGAGACCATCGCAGGCACGTACTGTTTCCCCAGAGAACAGCACCTTCTAACAGGCACACAGGAGATGGGTGTTTACAAAGCAAAACAAAACCCAAAGCTACCCACACTGTAGAAGCTGAATGATGGCAACTAAATGTAACTAGAATTTGCTTTGCGTTTTACCTCTTGATCCTGATGGTGTGGAAAAGAGGTCAGGCTTTTTCCCCATGATTTTTTAATCTCCTTCTGCAATTTGACTAGTAAAGGATTTTCTCTGTAGGTAGTTCAAACAACAGGTACAAAAATAGTTATTCTAAGGGCTTCTTCAAACTAGCTCTAAAGAAATAGCACATGACACCATTAATAGCTTGGAACAGCTACAGGAAAGCAAAGGGAGGTGCTTAAGGAATCTATTTATGAGAAAGGAAATGGCAAAAATAGAGGAATTGATCTGTTGCACAAGATTGTGAGTTGAGTAATAGGTGGCTTACAAGTATCTGGACTTGACTGTAAATGTGGGGATCCACCCTTGGCTTCTTTTCCTGGCTTAGTACTCGCCATGCAACTCCTCTTATCAAACTGGAACTTGTTTGCCCTCTGGCTAGGGTGGCAGGCTGCTAGCAGCCGTGGTGTTGAAACACCACTTGCAGGACTTGTGACTACTTACTTACTATCTGCTTAGTTGGAAAGGAAGGAATTGTATTCAAGTAGCTCTAAGTTGGAAACATGTTAATGATGATTTTGGAAGCTATCCGGTGCAGGGGTAGGGGAATTCCCTGTCGTCACTTATTGTTTTGAATGAATAACTTTGTAGTAATCTTCTTATAAAGTAGACATTTTATTGCTGGAAAAAGTTGCCTGCCCAAATCAAATCACTAATGAATTAAATTGGGTAAACGATGCCGCCTCCTGAAATTTCAAGTTCTCTGACCTATTAAGAAGCATTGTCATATCCCCAGCTTCGCAGGGCTCTGTGCTCTTGCACTGCTAGTACTAATCAAAGATGACAGCTCTGGACCTTTGAAATGATGCTTAGGAGAAATCTGAGAAGTTGGGTCAGGGTCGGTGAGTGAAGGCCCCCTTGCATAAGCAACAGGTGTTTTGGAAGCCCTCTTGAGAGCTGAATGTGGTTTCAGGGGGACCTTGTTTTTTAGAGACCGTCCTTGGGCATAATAAATCTGATTCTCCACCACTTGAGGAAAAAGCAGCGTAGTTTATATACAGATGCCTGAAGTAGCTCCCCGACTAGGTATGAGTAACTGATCTTCGGACTGATCTGACATGTCCTGCAAGGATGATCCCCTCAGGCTCCACTTGCTTACCCTGTGCTTGGGCCCCTCTGAATACTGGCTATTGAGCAGTTGCAGAGCAGGACCTCCACGGGAAGGGAGTTGTGGCTTCTGACACCCGGCCTTGAGAACGAGAAAACTACCAAAATACTGCAGTATTGCTCTGCTCTGCAGATGCTTACTGATGGCAGCGAGTGTCTATAAGGAAACTGATTTTGTTGGGGTGTTTTGGTTTGTTTTCATGGGAACGTTCCTGTTTACCACTGGCTGCACAAAAGAATTTCATTTTCCTTATCACTGGGAGATGAGCAGTCCAAATTCATCTCAAAATAGTCCCTTATGTTAACAGCCAAACAAATACATATTTGGGGCTCTGACACTACTGTATGACAGGAGTTATACCGGGATAAATCACCTTTCTGAAATGAACTGCTTTAGCATTATGCTTTGTACCAGACTTTCAGAGCTGCCTCAATCTCTTCTCCCTACCCTTTTCAAGAGTAGGGATTGGCTCTCTGAACTGCTGGATATGATACCTGCATTAAACTCTGCCAGAACTCTTGTAGAGAAAATGCAGTGGAATTGATGCAGAACCGTCTTATTTTGAACCCCTTTTTTAGATAAAGCAGAAATTCTCTGCTTTTCCCAAGCTTCTCATGGAGCAGAAGTGGTTCCCCAATCTTCCATCTTAGTCACCAAGAGCTAAAGAAGCAGGTAGCCTGCAGTATAGGGTTTTTTTAAGGGAAAATGTGCTGTGACCAGCTCCTCCCCTACCCTGTGTTAGTAAATCCGTGCAGCAAAGACGAGCTTTGCTGGGAGCTATGGGCAGAGCGCTTTCTGCTCCGGCATCACCCACTCAGTGTCTCTGCTGAAGTGAGACGTGTCAGATGTGCTCTTGTGTCATGGGACATGTCTGGTTTCCTGCAGCTCCAGCACTCTCCCCTCCACCCTTTCTCAGTTCACTTTCTTCAAGCAGACTCTTCAAAGCTGTGAACTTTCTCAGTCTTGCCTTCTGTCGCTCGCTTCCTGTGCCAGCCTTTTCCTCTTGCTGCCCTCAGCAGCTTGGCTCCCGAAGCCTGAGAGAGCTGCAGCTTGCTGCCCGTGTAGGCCATCTTGCCTTGTTGGGGACTAAGAGAGGTGGGATGCAGCTCTAAGGTGGCCGAGTTAAGCTGTGGCTCCGTGGTGGTTTCTGAATCTCGGCTTGCTGCTGTACTTCCTCACAGGGAAGGAGCAAGACCACGTGAACACAAACCACCATTTAGGTAGGTTTAGGCCAATTGCTTTCCTGACCAGGATTGCTGGTGCTCATGGGAGAGCAGGGCTGTGTGGTGAAGCTGGGCAGCAGAAGTTGCCTCTGCCCTGCCTGCAAACCAGCCTGCAGTGGAGTGGGACATGGCTCGCGCCTTCCGAGGCTTCAGAGGGCACCAAAGCCAACACAACTGCCAGTCCTTCTGGGTTGTCTGATGGTGGTGACTTCTCCTAGCTTTTCTTCAGTTGGTCATTCAACCAACTTGCTCCTATTTCATAATCATGCTGCAAATCAAGCTATTTGCTCTTTTATTTTTTTTAGCTCAAATTTTGATGTAAGTATGAGATTATTGATGGGATGCTGCTCAGCCCTATCTGCCACTTGGTTTTAAATGAAGGTGGTTGTTTGTTTGTTGTGTGTGTGTTTGTTTTTACATGAACTTATAAATGCATGTGATATGTTTAGGGTAGAGCGCTATGTTGCAGGGCTCTCCATAGAAGTCAGATGGTTCTGAACTCTCCCTGGGTATTCTGATCACATTTGTGGTCTTTGGGTCAGTTAGCAGCAATATGCACTTTCCAGCAGAATCTGGAGGGTGCTGCCAGTTCCTTGTGTCTTTGGTCTAGAGCCCAGCCATGTGTGTTTTGTAGCACACTAGATCTGTGATCTCCTCCCCCCTTCTGCAAGGGGAGGAGTGGTGGAGAAAAGGAAACAGGACAGAAAAATGTTTGGTACTGAAGCTAGTAAGTGGTGCTTCTTTCTGTGCTTCCAGACTGCAGTTGTTGATGTCTCTGCCAAGCTGAACTCAAAACTGTGGTCGAGCCCATGAACTGAGACTGGAGATTCCAGTCCCTTGTTCCCCTTGTTGCTGACTATTCACAGAGAAGCCTGTCTTTCCTCTGCAGGTGGCTTTTAATTTAGTTTTATTATAGGTGCAGACTGAAATTTCCCTTGGTAGATGACACTGAGCTGTGGAATTCGCCCTAACAGTGGATGAAGCTTCACTGTAACCTGCCATTTTTTGCCAGTGGACTGTAACAGTTAGCATTTTTTGACCTTTAGTGACAGCTGCGTGTGTCTGGTTCATGTGAAGGAGTCTGCAGCTTGGAAGATTGAACTAGTGTGAAGCGGTGGTTGGGTGTGCACGGTAACACAGTGCCTAAGAAAGGCAGGAAGCTGCGAGATCCTCGGGCACCTCGGGACCTTCAGAAACATTACCCACGGTCTGTAGCCAACTGTCCCATGTTGGGTCCTAACGTGCAGCAGGTGCAGACGGCCGGGAGGTGTTGATAAGTGCAGTGTATGGCTGGAAGGGGCAGTCGCCTCCAGGTCTGTCTGGCTGTGTCGGAAGTGACATTGAAAATAGCCTCAACTGAGTAACTGGCCCCTGCTGCAAAGTCAGTTGAGATGCTGTGCTGTCAAATGTGCAAAGAGGTCAGGGGAGGGGTGGGGAAAGTGCAATTTAGAGATTTTTTTTTTTTTTCCCCCTTTTACAACAATCATGGGGGTGTCTTATCTGGTAAAATGTTTTCAGATAATGATCTTTGCTTGTGTCCATTTTCAGTCTTGGCATAAGGTGACTAAAAGGTGTGTGTACAAAGAAGCTCCATTTTCCTGTCACATCAGCTCTTTGTCTTCGGGCCTTGCACTAAAATTGTTAGGGATTCTTTAAAGGATGTTCCTGCTACAGGCTGTAGTTAGGTACCAAAACAATGCCAAGACACAGTCAGTGCCTGTGAGGGGGCTGTTGTAACATGTACTCTATAGCACATAAGCCATACCTCTGGCTCACTGGTACCGAGTGCATCAAAGGTGGGTAAGCTCCCTCCTTCACTGTATTATGGTGACTTTATTCAAGCCACCATTGTGGGGTGGAATGGGGTGCCTTCCTTGGCCTTACTGGCCTCGTTGTGCCTCCAGTCAAGTGAGGAGTGTGTGTCCCCAGCTGGGTGGGGAGCAGGGTGGTGGGGAGGGCTGGGAAGCTCCAGGGAGGGTTAACTTCTCCTGGGGTGGCAGGGCCAGGGCTGGTGCCTGGGATGTGCCTGCTGCTGTTCTGCTCCCTCGTGAGCTTAGGGGTATGAAAAGGCCCTTTAAAATGGCTGGAAGGGGGCTTGGTTTGATTAAGTGTAATCCTTTCAGCAATTGCAAGCGCTTTCACATGACTTGATTCCAGCCTCACCCTGACACGGCGGACCCAGGGCTGTTTGAGCAGGGTGCTGGCACCCGGGAAGGAGCCAGATGTCTGTGAGTATTCTGGTGCTGCAGGTGGGGGGCATCGCCTCCGGCGCTCCTCCGAGGCTGAGCGAAGCTCTGGGCCTCGGGACGCTCAGCGGGTTGGTGTGCGATGGCACTCCTGTCCTGGCAGCACACGTGTCGGCTGGCCAGCCCTCAGAAAACACTTGTGCTCTTTTAGGGATGGGGGGAAGCCGTCTTGGTTACCTGTGCTGTACTTCTGCTAGCCTTGCTGAGGGCCAAAACTGGGAATGATTTTATATTATTAGGTTGTCTTATGCAATCCTGAATTAGAGTTCATGCACCTCCAGCTAGATCTGATGTGCTGTTGGAACTGATGCATGATGTTAGTCAAGTATCTTTACATGCAATGACTGCTGGGTGAAGTGCTGTCCTTTAGCACAGAGTGTCTATAAATGATGGCTTGGAATGTCTCTTTAGCTGTACTTCTGTTCCGTAACTGATAATCATTGCTGCTAGTAAAACTTGTTGGGAATCTCAGGCAGAAAGTGAGACTTGAAGGTTTATGGGCAATGTTAGAAATTCTGAGAAGATGTTTCAGATAGGTGCCTGGTACTTTACATCTATCTCCTGTAGTCTGTTAAACACCGTGGCAGGAGGGTGGTATTGTCCTGTAGCTTGTAAAAGCTTTTGCCTATCAAAAGGAGCTTTCTGTGGCTGCAGCTGCTCTGGGGGCTGGAAGGGTGTCTCTTCCATGCAAGAGGTTCCATCTGTGCAGAAGGTCTCGCCCTCGCCACAACACTGTCCTTGGTGTCAGGAAGGTCTTTAATATGCTCTGGTAGTGGCAGTCTGCTAGCTCTGCTTAAACTGGTCGAGCAATGGTAATTCCTCAAACAGAGAAGAGGAAGAGTTGCTGGGTTTCTAGCTCTTTCCTGTAGCCGTTATGAAATGAATCAGTCAAATATGGGGGTTTTGTCTTGCATATGTTTTTAGCTTGGTAAGGGTAAATTTGCCTGTTGAAATGTGATGCTTTAATTTCTTTTGTAGTGTGCGAGAAGGCCTCTGGAGGCTCTTCATATAATGTTGGTAGCTGTTTGTATGCAAAATATAATATTATATGATGATGGTAAGACAAGAAGGTTATTTAGAGGTCAGCTACTAGGGTAAAACATTTGCTAGTTTAAGTTCTAAACAGAATTTAGATGGTTGCAGACACTTGGAAGCAGCAGTGCGTACTTTATAAATGCTATGATGAAAAATTCATTAAGTTACTTTAAATAGAATTTGAGTATAAACTACTGCATTAGGATAGTATTTTTGGGGAAGCTGTTGACGATTAAATCCAGTACATCCTCCAGAAGCACCCAGGGAGTGTTGAAACTGTAAGACAAAAGTGTACTTTTTGGAAAGAGGGTGCAGTGTACCTGGGGACGAGTGCTGCCACTGTGACCTCGTGACTGGACCGCTGGTGGGAAAGGGCTTTTTCTCACTGTATTTACTCCTGTTCCTTCCATCTGAGCAGCATGCGCTTTGCCCCCTCTGGACCGACACAGCTGGATTTGTATACGCTCAGCAGTCCAAGTTGGTTATTTTACTGAGGAGCCTTTTATTCCATTTGCAACCCAAATGGTAAATGTGCTGCTGGCTATGCCAGGCCTGGCACCTGGGAAAACCTCACGACAGGGTTTAGAAATACAAAGTGTAAAAGCTTAATGCTAATGAATCTTGAGGCTTTTCTTAGAATAAGTATCGATGGTAAACTAGATAAATGACTTGAAAGTGCCTTGGCAGGGCAATTCTGAAGGGACAAGGCAAACAGGAGTCTTAAATTGTGATGGGACAGGATCACGCTGGCATTTTTCTGGTACAGAACTTCCGTTGTGTAACCCTTGTGTAATGTGTGCGTTGGGCAGCACTGGGCTGCGAATGCCTCAGGAAAGTGGTCTTACTAAAAGTAAGACTTTGGATGAATGAGGAGGATGATGGTAAACATGCAGTGCCTGGCAATTACATGTAGGGCAGGGATTACAGCAGTCTGTAGGTCTCCTGTAGCTTGTCTGAGCTGTAGGCAGAGCATATCAAGATAAGCAAAGCTGGCTTACCCAGAGGCCACCCCACTACTGGCATCTTTCAGAAGGAAGCTCTCTTCATGCTTGTTTTTCCATCCTTTTGATACGCTGGGGGAACAGATTAGTGTTTGTGTGCCAGTAGACAGGCTCTCAAAATGAAGCAGAAGACTCAGTAAAGCTGCATCTGCTCTGGAGTATTGTCAGTATCTGCTACCTAGAATGGAGAGCAGGGCCTCCCACCACCTGGAATGGTGGAAACCTCATTTTGGTTTTCCATTGCACAACAGCTGGCTCAGGAAGCCCCTGGCTTGGTGTAGCAAAGGGAAAAAAATCCTTTGTACGTTTCCACACTAATGAGGCTTAACAAAGCTCAATTTTACAGCAAACTAACTTCTCAGCCACGTATGCAATTACTGTGAAACAAGTGGTTAAATGTCACCGGTACAGCCCAGCTCAGTGTGCTGACAGCTACCAGCAGCGTGCTGTCGGATGTGTTCAAGTTTGTTCAGCTCGGGGAAGCCAGCACGACCGGGGTGTGGTTCTCAAAGCACAAGCCCATTTCCTGTGGTATCTTAGCTCATGCTGGCTTCTAAAATAGCACAGGCTCTGAAGCTGCAAGCAGAGGCCCCGTTCAAGACTGCGCTCGTCCTAAACTTTAGGTTGCTGCTCCTCTGGAGCATCTCTTCCTACTGAATGTACTAAGGGAAGGATGGTGATTGGTCAGATGGCTTCAGTGGCGATGAAGGAAATTTGCTGGTTGCAGCTTGGGGCCTTATTTTACTGTGCTAACAGATGTGTAAGTGCTCCTCATGAATTATGAGGGTACTTACTGAAGCAGCTTGATTTTAAAACTTTAGATCTGATTTACTCTGGTTAGCTTAAAAGCAGTTGGGGCACAGGTTGCAAAGAGCTGCTGTTTCCGTTCTGTTTTCTGGTGCTTCCTCTGTGCTCAGATAACTTAAGTGTTCAATCACCTATGCAGATGAAATCAGATAAGAGTAGCTACTGTGTTTTATCTCTAAACAGTGGAGCAAAAGGACTATTTTTCTTTCACGGTAGTGGGTACACTGGTGGAAAACGGGAAAGACTTAACAAAAAGCAAAATGTGCCTTAATGGCTTATTTAATGTAAACTCTCTTAGACATGGCTTAGGGACATCTTTGCTTTCACTGGGAAGTGTGTGTGGCAAACCAGGCTTTCAAGACAGCACTTTTCTGGTAGAAGACACTGCTTCCAAGTGTAAGTAGCAAAGCTGGCTTTAGGTGCCTTCAGCCCTTCTAGCCAGTGACTGGATCCCCGGTTCACCAAAGCACGGTGAAATTAGCCAGATGTCACCATCTAGGAAGGGAGGAGGGTCATTTGGGAAGGTGTAGCAAGTGAATTTAAGGCAACTGAATGCTACTGAAAGCTGCTAATTTTAAACAAAGCTTGATTGCTTTTGAGTTCAGGTAATTTGCTCTGACCTTGCTACCTCTATTCAATGGGTTGTCCTCAGTTTCATTGTATCAGAAGACTCAGAGGGTTTCAAAACCAATTTACAACAAGGTGTGCTTGTTCATGGTATCTTTGCTCCAGCGATGGTTAAATAGCATTCTTTATGCATGCAGCAATTAGAGCTGCAACTGTTCTTGACTTCAACTTTGTCCCGAGCCTACCTGTAACCTCTTGAAGCATATGCTCACATTTTTATCTAGACTTAAGGCAACCTTTAGACTCGTTACGAAGGGATATCGAGTACGAACAGTAGTGTGCCCAGGTTCAGGTGGGCTTTTTGGGAAATGTCAAAATGTATTTGGATCTAGTGGTCTCTTTTAGCACTTAGACTTCACTATCAGAAGGCTGCTTGTTTATGGAAAAAAAAAATTGATTGTAGCTCTCTTGCAGTCTGCTGCTGCTTGCTTAATAAACTAGATGTGAAATCTCTCTGCATACTTGGTGGTAGAAATACAGAGATCAGAACTGGCTGCTATCATATCAGTATTGGGTGGTTCCTTGAGTATTTATTTGCTTATTCCAGCTTGTCTTGGTCTCTGGTGTCATAGCATTAGCTTATAGTGTAAATGGGAGCTTACTATATCTATTCACACTAATTCCCCCTCACCCCTGGAAGGCTGGTGGAGATGCTGAGAGGATTGATTGCAAGGAAGAGCAAATAACTAGGATTTGGTGATGCGGGGTAAATGGCCCGGGGCAAGAAAGAGAACTAGGAATGCAAGCTCTCAATGCTGGGGTTTAGTGCTCTGAGTATCTCACCTGTACAGTTGCAAGTTTTGACACATTACTTCAGTGGAAAAGCATTAAAACAGTTTGATCTAAAATATCTGCAGCTTGTGTTCATAAATTGTGAAACATTTTTACCTTTTTCAGTTGGTAGATATGCAAATATAAATTAATTCTTGGAGAGCTCGATGTACTTGCAGGTTTGGCTTTACCTGGTCAAAAGTTAAGGCACCTGCATTCAGGCAGGACTATTCCTGTCTACCTCTAAGAACCTACATGGTATTTCCTAGTAAGGATCAGGAGTTGTGAATGGAAGGGGTGATGTTATATGCTAATACCTGAGGTGAAACGCCTCTGCTGTTTAACTTGCTTCATGAGAACCATGGGTGGAAGATGTACAGACATCTTCCTGCTTCTGTGGGCTGAAACTACAAGCTCCCTTGCTGCAATCCCTTGCCACTTTCACATGGGAAAACGTGATGGTGAGACTGTCCTGTGAAGATAGAGCATATCATAGAATATTTCTTTGGGAAACATTCATGATCTTCTAAGGTTAATATTGTAATGAAAACATGACCAAAACAATTTCTGTGGTGTTGAGAGATCTTCTACCTCGCTGAAGGAATTGCAAAGTTGCAGGCAACTATGTGGAGATGCTTCTGCTTTGTGAAATGAGTGTCTGCACATACTAGTGCTGAGCTAACGCATGCATGTGTCCTTTTTGCCTTAGTATGTGAGATTTGTCCTCGAGTCCTGTCTACTTTGTTCTCTCAGCCCTTGGAGGGATTGTGCCTTGTAGTATCTTCAACCACCTCTGGAGACTGAGCAGTTCTGTTAGTATCAGCTAGTCTGCTGCAGTGGGTTGAGTTGTTAATGCTTCCAGGGACTTCCTTGTCCTTCATCCTTCAAATGGAAGGAAGGGGTGGATGTCTGGTAGTGTGTTCTGTACTTGGAACATTGCTGCTTTTGTGAAAGATACCAGAATGTTCTACACTAGAAGTTCAAGTTTATAAGCTGTGAATGGCTCTCAGAGGTGGCAGTATATAGTTGGACTGTTCATAGGGACAGAGAGGATACACTCGTGCAATGTGAAATAAGGAAGTTACACTTCACTGGGAACACTGCTGACAGCGTGGGTGACTAACTGCTGGCAGTGAAGCTCCTGGAGGCTCAGGAGCTGGTCCCTGCCTGTAGGCAGATGTTGGTTTTCATTATTGGGTAATGTCACTTAGAGCATATATTTTAATAATGCATTTTCTGTCTTCCAGATCAGTGTACGTGTTACCACCATGGATGCTGAGCTGGAGTTTGCCATCCAGCCCAACACTACAGGGAAGCAACTCTTTGATCAGGTAGGTGATGGAGCTGCAGAAGATCTAATGTTGATAGAGATGTTGTGATTCTATTAAGGCAACGGCACAGAATTTCTACAGGGCTTCAAATATTAAGTGATAGATTGTATAATAACTTCCCAGAGAAATCAACATAGTAGGAAGTTGCATACTTTTTTCAGAACTGCTGCGTTTATCTCCAAGAATGTGTTGGGAGCTATTCTGCCCTCTGATGAGCTGAACTGGTGCTGTAGTTCATGGTAAAAAGAGTGTGAAAGCAGTAGATGTCTGCAGTCATAATTCCACAATGGAAAATGTTTCATCTTGGTCTCTGAATGCATATACACAACATGTTGTCTGTCCCTTTTTTTTTTTTCAATGGAAACTTCAAGACCCTTTTCTACTGCAAAAACATCTTTATAGTCAGACTTGCAGATAAGGGAAGGTAAGTACTTCTGCATGGAAATACTCAAACAGGTTAGTGATCTTTGCACAAAGAACTAGCCAAATAACGACCCAAAATGCGGGAGGCTCTAGTGAACTGACAGTCAGTGCTAAACTCAGTCCCTTCAGTATGGGGACGGGGCTTTGAGAATTGTCACCTGGCAGCTGTCCAGTGTGTTTCAAAAGGCTGAGCTGTTTGTGTGGATTAGTTCCTGTAACGGGATGGTCTGGAGCTGTTCTCCTGCTGACACCACTACTGGGAACTAAGTGGTGACTGCTGCCTGACTGAATCTGTTCACTCTGTTTCTACTTTGAGGTGGTCCTGGGCCCCAGGATGGGGTGTGTAAGAACAAAGTTCATTCGCTAGCTCTTAAACTGTTGTGTTTCTTGGAATTGCTAATCTAGAATCTTCTGTGATATGCTGGTTCTGAAAAAGGGACCGCTTTCATCAATGACTCTGAGGGAAGAGAAAGTTCCTGTCCAAAGCAAAGCTATGGTTTTGCTGTTGCAGCACACCAACCTTCTGGTGCGAAACTTCACTTTTGGCTCTTTCACAGTAAAACTTCAAGATCCTGCATATTTTTGCCCTAGGATGCCCTTTCACTTTGAGCTGTCAGTTCTGAGTTAAGCAAAAAGGAAGCTGCTAAGCATTACCAAGGCTTCTATCTGCACAGCTGCCTTGGGACATGCTGCTGACTTTGAGTAATGCAGTTTATGCAGTGTTTGTTTGCACTTCTTCTGTATAAAGGTAGTCAGATAATTCTGACCTCCTCTGAATAGCATTCAGAAGACTTCTGGAAAGGTTGTATCTAGATAGTTGCTTCATGAGCTTCAACAGCTGGAGCCTAAAGTTCCACAGTAATAACAGTTTGAATCTGTGAAATTTTTGGCCTGTTGGGGGGTGAGGTGGGCTGGACTATACCTCAGACAAGGAGAGAGGAAAAGCTTTGACAAAAAAGCCCTGGGTTAGTGGATGCTGCATCTTACAGGCTCCTCAGGCCCCCTGCATACAAACTAGTCACAAAAGCTTCAACTGCTTTGACTTCTGCAGTATGAAAACATACTCCCTTCTTCCACATCCCCCACATGCTGCATGAGGCAGCTTCTCAGATGCTTTGTTTCTGATCTCTTCTGACCTTGTATCCTGTTGACGTCTTGTTCTTTCATTCCCCTTCAGAGCCCCTTGTTCCTCTCGGTCTCTGGTGGAGGAGTCATAGCTGTCTGCTATGTCAGTCTGGGTGGTGAATGCAGTTGATGGGTGGAGATCTCCACCCATTTGATAGTCTTTACATCAGGATCTTATTAACAATGAGTTGCACTTAGTAAACCATTCAGTCAGTACTTCCTTCCTCAACCTCAAAGGATCTCTTTCTCCAACTTCAGAACAGATTTGCTTCCGTGATGTGCTTGGAGCAATCTGACCCTATAGCTCAGTAAACTTAAGTGTTTCCAATGCTCTTTTGGACACTGAAAAGTCTAGGAGATGGTGGAGATCAGCCAGATGGTGAGGGTACAGTTGAATATTTATGGCTGTAGGTGCAGCCCATCTTGGGTGTTGAGTTAGGGTGCCTGGAACACTGTCCTAGGTTGGTTTTGACTATGGCATATGAAACTTCAGGTGTGGCACCAGTTCCAAGCTTCTACAGCCATGAGGTTTGCTCTTTCTTCCTCATGCTTTCTGCCTTGCTAAACGGGACTAAATGGTGTGCTGAAGCTGAGGTGGGAGGAAGACTGTCTGTCCCTCCCTCCCACCCACCCTGGGTTCAGCGGCGGCTTGGGGTGGCGTGTTGTGTGCTGTGCTGTCTGCCCCTCTCCTCTGCCCGGGCTGTTGTTGTCACTGCTACTGCTGTACAGACTTCTGCTGTGGAATAAAAGTCCTTTTGTTCAGGGCCTCAGTGTGATGCCTTTCAGGTCCTTGCTGGCAGTCCAGCTTGTTGAATTCCCAGGCTAAGCTGCTGCCAAATGGAAAGGAGGCTAGCGGACCCATGCAGCATAGGGGGGAGCTGCCATCCCATTCAGATGTTAATGCTGCCAGAACAGAGCTTTCCTTGGGCTCTTTCTTCCTCTCCTTGTTCCATGTGCTTTCAGTGCCTATAGCAAACACTGATCCTTCCCCTAAATCTCCTTAGCTATGTGCGTCCTGCTACGTGATAGGCACAACTGAAGGTTTGTCTTGACCCACATTTCCCTGTGTTCCTGCTCCAGCAAGGACTGAATAATTTCATGGACTCCAGGAGGATGATGTATATAGACTACAAGACTGTGCATAGGTTTTGTGTCTGTGTGCTACTATAGCAGGCCTCAGCTGAGAGCTCCCTTTGGGTTATGGGCCTGATAGTAACTAGGGCCCTAAAGTGCTGCTTTTGTGAGGCCAGATGAAATGTCTGATCCAAGCCCTAAAGACTATAACTAGTAACGTGTTTGCAGGGAACCTACATCCTTGGAGTTAGATCCTTGCCAAAGCTGGAGACCACATCAGAAGGAAACAGAGTGCATCCTTAGGATTCAACAAGGAAGTAGGAGCTTAGGGAGAAATGGCAGAACACGGGACAAGGCAGTTCAAAGTTACCTCGACTTCCTGCGCAGGGGGGATGCTGTGATCAGGCAGCTGGTTCTCCCAGGGCAAGACTCATCCCCTGCTGCCCAGCTGTTGAGCCCTTCTGAAGGAGGGGAGCAAGCCCAGGGGGTGAGTGGTGTGTGAAAGCAGCTTAGTGTTGTAATTCAGGTACAGGATCAACTTAAAGACAGAGATTTTTCTCTTCCCCTTCTTTGTGTACCTGTCACCAATGGAGGTGACAGGTAAGTGCCTTGCCTGCAGGTATGACAATAACTCCTGGGGATTCAGGAGAGATGGGAAGGAACTTTCAATTTCTAGACTTTCTGCACCTTGTGGCATGTCTGAAACTTGCCAGGCTTTACCAGGAAACTTCCCCCTCTTTCTGCCAGCAGTACCATTATGCTGCAGTAGTTTTGCCCTCCCACCCCCAGCTCTTGTCTCTTGTTGCAGTACATCTGTAAAGCCTTCTTAACTCTCACATAGCACCCGTGGCGTGCTGGGGCAGTGACTGTGGAGAGCCCTCCCATAGCGGCACAGTTAATTTCTGAGGTGGCTCCTTGTCCTGACACCGGGGACAGCCTATCAACCGACCCACTGCAGCGTCTCTTCATGGTGCCACTCTTAATGGTGCCATTGTAGAGCTTCGTGAAAGGCCTCTCTGCAGCTCTTGGTTGAGTAGAATGCAAATCTTAAGATAGCACAGCCTAGCAGGGTGATTTGTGGCTTGCCCAGGAGTAGTACATTTGCATTATAAGTGAGGGGCCTAACTGAAAAATGGAGCTGGGCAGATGATTTTTGGCAGCTATTGCATCTGTCAGACGTGTTGCATCATATTTTGGCTATACGTGTGGGCTTAAAAGTAGCTGAAGAAAACTGTGTCCTAAATGGTGTTGTTAAATAGCAACGTGCCTTACAGAGATGAGGGAGAGGGAAGAAAACCATTCATCTCCTACTTAGGACCCCTCAGATGCCCTATCATCTGTGTATGTGCTCAGTAGCAGGGGAGGCAGAAGCCTTGGGCACTGGTCATTTCTGTGTTTGTTTGAACTTGCCTCTGACATGCTCTCTGCCACCAGTGAGATCAGCTCTTGATAATCTTTCTTCTAGGTTGTCAAGACAATTGGTCTGAGAGAGGTGTGGTTTTTTGGACTTCAATATCAGGACACCAAGGGCTTCTCAACATGGCTGAAATTGAACAAAAAGGTATGTTTGCTCTAAGCTTTTATAAGCCCTGGGTTCCTTTCTCTTGAAGGGCAGGGGAAAATTTAGTCTCTTCTGTCAGGGATCTGTCCTTGCCTCTCCACACACCTGAAGTTCAGCAAGATTAGCAAGTTGGTGTTGCCATCCTTCAGTCCGCACACCCCCAAGGGAGAGGAGTCATGGTGTCTGACCTGGCCCTCCTGCATCTGGTCCTGTTTGTTAACCAGGTAGATCTGTTACCCTTCCTGGTAACACACTAATATGGTGCTTATGTGAGTATCTTGGTTGTGGAGAAACCTGGGAAGTAACTCCCCTATTACTATAACTGGTGGTCTGTCCCAGCTCCTGTGGGGAGAGGTGGTGAGCTGTTTAGCCACACGGGATTGAAAAGCCTTGCTTTTCTGCACTGGTGAACTATTTTTCTAATACATACTTGTCATCTTGTTCATAAATTTGCTCCCCTTTACTTCACATAGGCTATAAAATCTGATAACTCTGTTTCAGGTAACAGCACAAGATGTACGCAAAGAAAGCCCCCTGCTTTTCAAATTCCGTGCCAAGTTCTACCCAGAGGATGTGGCAGAAGAGCTGATCCAGGACATCACACAGCGCCTTTTCTTCCTCCAAGTGAAGGAGGCAATTCTGAATGATGACATTTACTGCCCTCCAGAAACAGCTGTCCTTCTGGCTTCTTACGCTGTCCAGTCAAAATATGGAGACTTCAACAAAGAGGTACACAAGTCCGGTTACCTTGCTAGCGACAAACTGCTGCCACAGAGGTGAGTGAACCTGGGTAGCCTTAGATCTCCTTTGCCTTAAAGGGTTTGGGAATTTTCTGGGAGGGATGAGGATGGTCAGAATAAAATATATCATGGTGCCTCTCTGAGGACTGGGATTAGTATTCATTTAAGAGTTGTAATCTTAAACATCCTATTGCTACTGAAGAAAATATATTCAGAAGCAGTGAGAGGAGCTCCAAAAAGGGGGGGGAACCTAAAACCTGTAGGATGCTACACAGAGAAGCACAACTGAATACAACTCGCAATTTTTCAGAAGTCTGGATACTGACCAGTGTGTCTGTAGCTACCCTAAAGCTGTTTCCTGGAATATTTTGGTGGGGTATTTGTGATGCCAGTGGAGTATTTAATTAAATGCTACTCAAGAGTAATGTGAGTGTGTGTGTGTGTATAACTTCAGCAGCTGGCCTTAAACATCCCATGTATTCTTTCTAGAGTTCTGGAGCAGCACAAGCTTAACAAGGACCAGTGGGAGGAGAGGATCCAAGTGTGGCATGAGGAGCATCGAGGAATGATTAGGTAACTGATCCAAAAATCCGTGGCTTGCTCCAGTATGAGTTAAGATTCTTCAGGTTATTCTGCTCAGTGTAACTAGGTTCATGTGCCTCTGCCCTTGCTAGTCTACATCAGCTGGCTGTTCTTAGTAAAACAAAACAGATTTTAGAGTTCATTATCTACTAGGGTGATGTTTAGAATCTTTGCCAGTTTGTTGCTGCCCTGCCCATGTGGGAGGACAGCACCTTCTTGCCCTAATGTCTTACGGACTAATAAAGGATTATCTGCCTTCTTTTTGCATTCTACAGAGAAGATGCTGTCTTGGAGTATCTGAAAATTGCACAGGATCTCGAAATGTATGGTGTGAACTACTTCAACATTAAGAACAAGAAGGGCTCTGAACTCTGGCTAGGTGTAGATGCTCTTGGACTCAATATTTATGAGCAGAATGACAGGTATATAAGCTCCCTCTTCTCATTGTTGCCATCAGCTCCTTTGCAGTAGAAAGGTGTTCACTATTAATCTTTTCTGAAATTCAAGTCTACAATTTCTGTATCATTTTTGGCTATGTTTTTCATAGTCAGAATGATCTATAAAACATGTTTTTTGCACCAAAAAAAGAGAAATTGGCAAATCTTATCAAGCTAGTTGTATTTGTATGCTTGATCTACCTGCTACAGAAGCATCTCCATTTCTATTTTCCCTTGGGGGGGTGGGGGTGGGGAAAGGCAGGCTTGAAAACTGCTGCTGCTTTGAGGGCAAATTTAGTAGAATTTTGGGCTTTGTTTTGTAAGTCAAGCATTTGGAATGATTTGGAGCTCTTATTTCCTTTTGCTGTCCTTTTTTTGCAGGCTAACACCGAAAATTGGATTCCCTTGGAGTGAGATCAGAAATATCTCATTCAATGACAAGAAATTTGTTATCAAGCCTATTGACAAGAAAGCACCAGTAAGAAGCAACAGTGAAATCAAACTCTGGGTGGCTTAGTTGAATGATCCTTTTATTGCACACAGTCTTTCCATCAGTAGTAGCAGTGCTCTACTACCTGATCTGTTCAGGGCAGTATGCGCACAAGGAGTGGGATTTGTTTCTGGCTAGGAAGGTAGAAGTTTATCCTTAAGCTGTTCAGAGTCAGTGGCAGGGAGAAGCTCTTTGCTTAGGGCTTCTGATTCTCCTACGAGTGTCTGGATTCTCTGCTAATACAGTTAGGGATCTGAGGCACCTACGTTAACTATGAATGCTTCCTTTGCAGCCTCCTGGCATTAGTAGTGTGTGGGATGGTATATTGCAGTTTTTCACCTTACTTGAAGCTGAAGCTTCAGATCATTTTGTAGGGTTTGCTGGGAGGGTTGGTTTTTTTTTTTTCAAATTTATAACAAATGTGATTGGTTTTAAGTAAGTGGGAAGAAAGGTGGGAGAAGACATAGTCTCAGAATGCCTTGTAAACCCTCCAATGATGACGTTTGTGATGGAGCAGTGAAGCTGAGTAGTTGTGTACTCTGTGCTAGGATGCTTTGCAATGAAACCCAGTACACAGAAACAAGTTGGGCACTTCTGTCCTGTGTGTATTTGTCGTGTTGAAATTAATTCCTGAAAGATAGTTGTCTACCACCACTGATGAACTGGACACCGTTAAAGAAAGCTAGCTAGCAGTTCTGGAAAGCTTAGAGTCGTCGAGCGTACTGCATACACAGGGGGCATCTTATGCTGAATAACAAGTCTAACGTTGCCTTTTTCTTGTCCCAAGGACTTTGTGTTCTATGCTCCTCGGTTACGGATTAACAAAAGAATATTGGCACTTTGCATGGGGAACCATGAGCTCTACATGCGCAGACGTAAACCAGATACCATTGAGGTGCAGCAGATGAAAGCACAGGCTCGGGAAGAGAAGCATCAGAAGCAGATGGAGAGGTTGGTAGGGCTCTGCTCTGAGTAACTTGGACTGCATAATAGCACCATGTGTTGGTAGCATCTTAATTGCTTGAGCCAAAAATAGAGCAGGTTGCTTTCTGCTTTGGTAGACCCAAGGGGATGATGGAAATGGCATTCATCACACATGTGACCCACCATCACTTTCTTAAACATTTGTCTATTTGACAAGAGTAAGATGGACCTTGATGTAAGGAGATGTCCCATATAACATTGCTATTATGAATTTGGGATTGAGACGAAGGCCAGCAGAGCTTTTCCTTTCTGCACTTCTATGAAGGGTCATGTCTGGAGTAAAACTCCACTATAGTACACCTCTCTTGGGTGCTCATGGCTCTGCTGGGAAGCGCTCCAATCTGAGTAGCTGCAATTTCAAATTAACGCTATGACTTCCCCTCATCAGAGCCCTGCTGGAGAATGAGAAGAAGAAGAGGGAGTTGGCAGAAAAGGAGAAAGAGAAAATTGAACGTGAGAAAGAGGAGTTAATGGAGAGACTCAAGCAAATTGAGGAGCAAACCAAGAAAGCTCAGCAAGGTAATATGAAATATTCCAGTATTTCCTTAGGTGCCTAATCTGAGTGAGAAGGGTTCAAGTCATAAAGCTGTGAGCATTTTGGAGCCATCTGGTTCACCAGTATTGTGTGCTAACGGGTGTTAAGAGCCCTGGTTTAGCCTTCTGAAGCTGAATGTAAGGTCTCTGTATGCAGCTGCTGAAATTGGACAAGTATTAAAGACATGGGTGGCAGCCAAGAGGCCTCTCTGGCAGCAAGAGTACCTTGCAGTTGTTCATGTGCTGTCTGGAAGCTTTATCCCAGCACATCTGTAGAGGAAGGAGTCAAAGGGTAGCAGGGGTCACACCTGCCAGCACTGTAATCACTAGCTGATCACTTGGCCAGCGTTACAGTGTGGTGCTGCCCGAGAAAATGCTGTATGCACCTCTGCCTTTGAGGGTGTCATTCTGGGATGAGTGCTTCCCTACAAATCAGTCAGGCAAGTAATCTGTTGGCTTGGGACAGCCCTTGCTCTTAGTATTCCAGCTCCAGTTACAAGGTGAAGGAGAGGAAGAGGGACATCTGCTTGCATCTCTCTTTTACCTCTGGATGAGAGGAAACCCTCATCCAGAATGTAGGTGTAGGGGCACCTTCCTCTTCTACTGCCACCATTTATCTCTCTTCAAATGTGTTCCCTTATTTCTTCAGAACTGGAAGAACAGACCCGCAGAGCTATGGAGCTGGAACAGGAGAGAAAACGAGCTCAGGAAGAAGCAGAGAAACTGGCTAAAGAACGTAGAGAAGCAGAAGAGGCAAAGGAGGCCCTTTTGAAAGCGTCCCATGATCAACAAAAGACCCAGGAACAGCTGGTAAGTGGGTGAGCTGAGTCAGGTAGGAAATAGTGACAGGGTAGGTGTCTCAGCTCTTGCAGCAAACCAATCTCTGAGTTTTAGAGTTTTAGTGAGGAAGCATAGTTTGATTCTTTAATTTCTAGTCTCAAGCAGATGAACATATACCTAAATACAGGTGCATTTGTACAGGAGATCTGGATCGTTGTGGGTTTTGCTTTTTTTTTTTTTTGTATGTGATGCTGAAGACAAAGTGTAGAGCTCAGTAATTGCTTTACCTGCTTTGATTCAAAGAATTGAGCTCTGTAGCTCTGCTTGGAGGAGAGAGAGAAAAGAAAAAAAAACAAACCAACCATATGCAAACAACAAACACAAACAAAGAGCCCCAAACAAAACAAAACCAATAAAACACAAAAACCCCCAACAACAAAAGAGCAACCAACAAGACCAACATCAACAAAAACCAAAACTCAAAACTCATTTGGCTTCATTTTCTCTTGTATCAGGGTGGTAGCGGTGGGACTGAAGTTTACAGGAAGGCCTTCTCCTTACTGAAAAGATGTTAGAGATACTGTTTATATTCAGGGCTTGGACTAAATGCCCTGTTTTGCCAGTACTTTTGGTTTTGTCCACAATAACAGCCTTTCTTTTGCAGGCTTCTGAGATGGCAGAGCTCACAGCTAGGATCACACAACTGGAGCTGGCCAGGCAGAAGAAAGAGAGTGAGGCCCAGGAGTGGCAGCAGAAGGTAAAGCAGGATCTGAGCAAATGGCAGTACTTTTGAGGAGTTGCTCCTCACTCTGTGTTGTCCTAAAACTACTAAACTACTGCACTAGATAACGCACTAAGTTGAGGCTGTTGTAAATATCCAACTTTGCTGTTCTTGGTGGAAGGAGAGCTTTATTCTAACTCTGTGTAGAAATTTTGGCTAATTGTGTTTATAGCCTATTTTCCATGAATTATAACCATTCTTCAAATCTCTGCAGTGTTAGGCAGCATGAGGTTTTGCAAAAAAAATGAGTGGCTTTGGAGCATAGCAATTTTGTGTGCAAGAGGTGCAAGGTTTCCTGTAATAAGCACTGAGCAGTGCTGCTGCACGCTTCTGAAGTCTCGCACTCTCAGGATTATGCCGACTAACTCGCTGTGCTGTGCCCTGCTGCAGGCACAGATGGTGCAAGAGGACCTAGAAAAGACCAAAGAGGAGTTGAAGACTGCCATGAGCACCCCTCATGTCACAGAGCCCATGCACTCTGAGAATGAGCATGATGATGAGCAGGATGAGAATGCTGCAGAAGCCAGTGCTGAGCTACGATCAGAGGCCACCATCAAAGACCGCAGTGAGGAGGAGCGCACCACGGAAGCAGAGAAGAATGAACGGGTCCAGAAACACTTAAAGGTAAGAAGGTGTCAGCAGAGAGGGGGTGTGTTTATGTGCTGCTTCTATCTTGCTCTTAATTGCAGCTGGGATGTGTCACTTGTATTAAAAAAAAAAAAAAAAAAAGGCAAGGGGAAGGAGGAGTGATCATGATCTTGCCAGATAGCTGCTTAACCACTGAGCAGAGGGAGAGCTTCTCTCCTCTCCTGGTACTCGACTTCCATGTCACTGGAAGAAGTGAAGTATTTAGGAGCTGTGCCAAACAGCAGCATCTGTCAGATGTAGTGTGCATGAGTGAGTCTTGCCAGCCATCCGACAACTGTTCATAGCCCTGTCTGCTGTGAATTGGAGAGCTTGGTCCAGCTTTTATTAAGCAGCTGTCTCTGTCTTGTCTGACTGGGTTGCATTGCAAAACCCTGAGAGCAGCCCCCTAGGGCTTAGCATGGGCAGAGCAGCACCACACCAGCTTCTTACAAGGAACTCCAATGTTCTGGTGTTGACTCTTGCCAAGTGTTTTGTTACACTGCCTGACTCGCATCAGGCTTTGCTTGTCCTGCCTCGTGCTGTGGTGGTTATACACGGGCAGACTGACGGAGGTGCACTTAAATCTTCTGCAGCATGTTTCTTCTGTGGTAGAAGGCTAGTAATTATTCTGCAAGATGCTCCTGTTGTCTTTAGGGATCCCTGCACTTGACTACTCTTCTGAAGTACACCGGAGACAGTCTTTCTTACAAAGTTAGACAGAGATAAATAGGATGACAGACTAATGTTTTCCACCTTCAAATGTTAGGAAAAAAATAAATGAATTCCACAGAATCACAGACATGTTTCAGGTCAAAGGGACCTCTTAAGATCATCTCGTCCCCCTTCCTTGCTCAAGCAGGGTCAGCTAAAGCAGGTTGCCCAGAACTGTAAACGTGGGGGCTTCTCTGTTTCCTGGTTCCATGGATGTTGAATCTGTAGGAGGATCAGCGAGGAACCTTCTTGTCCAGCTTTGAGTCTCTGGCATGTGCTAACCCGTTCCTATGTTTCCCCTTCTCTGAAGGCTCTTTCCTCAGAGCTGGCAAATGCTCGGGATGAAACCAAGAAGACGGCCAATGACATGATCCACGCCGAGAACATGCGTCTAGGCCGAGACAAGTACAAGACCCTCCGTCAGATTCGGCAGGGCAACACCAAGCAGCGCATTGATGAGTTCGAGTCCATGTAACTCTCCTCTGCACCTGCTGCCCTGCACTCTCTTCTCCCCTCTTTCCCATCCTCTCCCGTCATTCACTCGTAATCGTGCTACGCTGGAACCACTACAGAAGAGTGACCATGGTCCTTATTTATCGAGTTTCGGGCAAATGCTGGAGTTAAGCAACAGAAGAAAGAATAGTATTTACATTTTCCTGGGGTGGCTTGGGAAAGCAAATATGTATTGGGACTATTCTGAAATTGGTTGGCTTTGGGTAAAGTCTCACTGCATTTAGTTTTGTGTTGCTTACTGAAGTGGTTTTGTTGCTGCCCCCTCTCATTGTGGGGGGGAAACCAGCAGATGCTTTTACTGAATTACACAGTAAAGTGCTAATGGTTTGACACTGTGCCTTCCCACTAACTTGCACGAGCTTCAGTATTAAGCCTAGAAGCCAGGGTCTGAATTTCTGACTTAATACAGGGTCTGAATCATGTCATTGAGAAGGGAAGGCTGAAGCTTAGGTAGGAGGGTTGGAGGTAGAATATGGACTGTTAGAAAGAAAGACCAAAGCTTTTGTCCTTCAAACATAAGCAGACCAAACAGATTCTGTGGCATTCCTGCTGCTGTTACCTTTTGTTTAATAATGGAACTTTGAATTTCCTAATCATGAGGAGGCCTTTGGAATATTTCCACTGATGCCATGCGGTTTGATGCTGTGACTCCCCTGCTTTCTAGAAGTTGTCTCTGGTAAATGGCTTTCTTCACTGTCATTTGTCTGACTTGAATGTAACCCATGAGGCAGAGATAGCTGAAGAGCACTGCCTTCCTTTTTGGGTTTGACAATGGAGACCTAAAGGGGTAGGTGGAAATGTAAAAGACTCAAACCTCCCGTAGCTGTATTTTCCCTTGCTGAACCAGAACACTTCTAGTCATGTGAATAGGATTTCAGGTTTTTCCATAAGAGGCCTTTTTAGCACGTAGTCATTGGTGCCTTACAACTGTGTATAGATCTGCTGTAGCTCAGATAGGTGTCTTTAGTTTAAACTAGATGCAATCAAAGTGATCAGCAGCTGGGGACCAAAAATTGCTCTTGTATCTGGGTCACATACAAGACTGCATCTGTCTTCCTGACTTCTAGCAGCTTTTGAGGGGAGGAGAACTTGAGATATTTGTCCAATTGCTGCCTTAATCCTCACTAGAATTCTGCCAGATCCCTGGTTCAAGTGCTTTTCCTTCCCCAGGAGAATGCTTTGCCCCTCTGTAGCTTTGAGAACAGAAGGAAGGCTCTGTATCCTAGAAATGGGACACTAGTGGTTGTGAGACTGATCCTGAGAGCCATTTGTACCAGTTGTAATACCCATCACCTCCCGTCTTCCAAGCTATCCATGCTGTAGCTACCCAGAATCCTTCCTGCCATTTCTGGGGAGGAGACAGCCATGTATGCTCAGGGTTGAATTGGATTTTGCCTTGACCCTTCATAGAAGGAAATGTTAACCTTCAGATGAGGCCTCTTAAAAATGGATTCTACCTACATGGAGTTCCCCTTTGCTTTCCCCTCCTTGGATTAGCCTGTCCCTATAGGAAGTCATCGGGCTAGCTTATGATTTATTTTCTTGCCTAGTGTGATCCTAAATCTCGTGACTTTCTCAGTTTTGTGGATTCCCCCTTCGTGTACTATCACTGCTACCAGTGATAGAAGGAAACCATCTGAATGCTGGAGTATTTTCAGCTCCCTGCTCTGTGGCAGAGATAAAGGGGGACTGTGCCAAAAAGAAACGTTCATGATAGTGTTAATAAACTGCAGTATTTCACCAAGAATTCCTTGGGCTGCTGGAAACAACTTTACCAGTGCTGTATTATTTTATCATTTTGGAAGCAATACAAGTCTGTATGGAGATCCACACAAATGCCAACCAACCTCTGCTAGGAACATAGTGTAGCAAGTTGCTTCTGAAAGTCCAGATAAGCCATGTGGGAGCTCCCTTCTCTTCCTTGGACACAACGTGCTTTTGGAGAGGGATGTGGCATGGTAAGCTTTCGGTTGGCTCAAACCACACGCCTTGGTACGTTGAAAGTTGCAAAGGAAAGATTGCAGTTAAATTTTTTGGAACCGATTTGTGTATTTTTGTACTGCTGGGTTATTGGCCTTGGCTCTCCAAGTCATTACTGGGGAAACAACCCTCACGCTTCTGGTCTGGTGCTTGGAAGCTGTTTCTCAGCACTTCTGCTCTGTCCACAGCAACTACTGCTGCATCTGGGGGAGAAAAGCCTTTGTTACATCTTAACCATTTCCTAACACGCTGACCTATGGTGCCTAGAATATCTGTTCAGATAACAGCCAGTGAAGCTTTCCTGCTTTGATGGGTCACACAGCACTGCTGAGCTCATGTATTATGATGCTGGCATGACTTCTGTTTATAGGGTTTTTTCAATCGTTCTAATTCCAAACAGTCCAATATGGGAGTAGAGCGACTTGTGCCAGTGAGTCCACCTAACTCTTTGTAGTTGTTTCAGCCCTGCCTCCTTCTTAACCAGTATTATATTCCAGTGGTATCTAATGATATTTGATTTCAATACTTCTAGCTATGCACAATTAGAAAATATTAGTCATGGGATGGAGGATACGTTTATGGTCCTCCCTCCCTTGGAAATGTATACTGTATTGTAAAGAAATGATATTTTGCAAGAAAACTAATGTAAGAAGCTTTCAGTATTATGGTGAGATTTGTAGACACGTTTTTTTTATTTGTTAGAATACAGTGACATGTTGTTCTTCCTCTCTGTGTTCCAGTTTAATTGGATAACTACTCCTCTTGGGGGTGGGGGGAGGGAAGTACTTTATCATTGCCTGGCTTGTTTTTTCTTGTTTTATTTTTTGTTGCTGTAAATTATGTTGAGGTTTTTTGACCAGTCTTTTTACGGGATTATAATAAACCATCAGTTCCTTTAAGTTGTGGAGAAATCCATGGGTCCATGTGCTTATCTACAGAGAGAACCTTGATACTAAGGCTTTTTTTGTTTGTTTGTTTTTGTTTCTCCCCCCCCCTCTTTGGAGGAGTTGTTAAAATCCATACCCTGTTCTTCCTAAAGTGCCAATAAAGTTCAGAGAAATTCAGCAGATGGTGTCTGGCTGGTTACTCAAGGCTTGCTTTGAGTCTAGTGCTGTGCCTCCAAGCTAAACAGGTCTGCCACGGGCTCCCGAGGGGTCAGCCTTGGGGTGCTCTCGCAAATAAGGAGATCTTACTTGTACTCTGACAAGCAACTGCTTGAATAACATCCCTTTCCTCCTCCCCAGCCCTCCACGCTGTCTGACTGGAGCCAGTGCCAGAATTCCCATGTCTTTGTGGAGACACTGAATATAAGTTCAATCGTGTTTACCTTGCAAACGGACCGGTCCAATGGAGGAGGAGAGGAGCAGGAGCTGCTGTTGGAACTTGCCCCCGGTGAGCACCTGCTCTGCCTTGCCCAGGCCCACGTGCATCAGCAACCAGGTCAGCGTGCAGAGGGTGGCTGGGCCTCAGTGCTGCTGCTTGTCCCTGATGTCCTGCTGGGTCTGTCCCGCCCTGACCCTGTACTGGGGATTTTGGCCCAATTTGTTTGGCAGCTACCTTGCCACGGCGCTCTACCTGTGTTTTTTGAAGTCTCAGGACTGGGTCAAGTGGTGGAAGAGCGTGGCTGTTACCACCTCTCTACTGATGAACGCTGTGATCTTGGCAGCTGCTTTCCGCGTGGTTGTGAAGAGGGGCTTTGCAAATCCTCTGCCTCATGATTGCTGCACTGCAGAATAAGGCAAAGATTTCACTGAAACATGTTAGTGCTCAGAGACCCAGTGCTAGGGGAGAAGCCTGAACTTTTTTTGTAAACAAACTGGGGGGAGAGGAGCAATGGAGGCTTCTGCAATCCCCACCGGGCTTGGCACAGATCCAGTTTCCACAGGTGAGTCTGTCTTGTTCCTTCCAGGATTCCAGAAAATCTGACCACCACTGGAGGAGTTGTGTATCTGCTTCAATGCTACTGTAGCATTCAAGTGAAGGTTGCACCAGTCTGGAAAGGTTGCTCTTGCAAACTGAGGCTCTTGCCCCTTTTACTGCCCTCGCTTCTCAGTGGACAATACCTTTCAGCTTGTGCTTAAATTTCTGGACTCTGAGGACTCTCTGCTTGCAGACTTCTTTGCGTAAGTGGCCTTTGCTTTCATAGCATTGCTTTGCTTGTACTTGTACAGACTTAAGAGACTTAGTAATTTTCCAGTGAGAGAGATCTACATTCAGTTTGTCTTTGAAAAAATGGAAGTGCAAAGTGTTAACGGCTGAAGGCTGCTTCTGTGCAGGACCATGTAGCAAAAGATTAAAAAACCCCAAACACCCAATTCTTCTAATCTGTTGGGGGAAAAAAAGTGTAGTTTATTCAAACTTGTATTTAACCTGTAACCTGCAGTTCAGACAGGAGTCAACCCCTAACTGCTGCAGCACTAAGTTAAGTGCAGTCTGTGGACAAGAGTGCAGGTCGGTATGGCTGAATAATGCCTAAATGAATATAGAGTGCCATGGGAGGGGTCTCTGACAGTAGTTAGTAACTTTTGACAGACTGTGTCTCAGGAGAGATGACTGGGTGAAGAGAGGAGGGAAAAGAGGAGGAAATACTGAGGAGGAGACATTGAGAAAAGAGTAGTGCTGAGAGTTAAGGAAAACTGGGAGCTCCTGGAAGGGACTGTACCTCTACCTGCTGTTGAGAATGCACATGCTCTGAGCAGGAGTTAATACGATTGATACAGCTTTCTGATGAGCAGAGCTAGTTGGAAAATTACAAGCACTTGTTATTGCTGTTGCCTCTGGTTGTGCATCATCTTGTGAGAAATGCAAGCCAGAGTTGATCTTCAATCATCAAGAGTGACTGAAGGGTCAAGGGGATAAACAGCTCTCGAGCTGGGAGGTTACAGTGAAGGCTGTCTGTACCCCACATGCAGTAGTACTGCCCTCCCATCTGTCTCCGAAACATCCTTGACTGGCTGAAGGAGAGAGGAGCATCTGCAAGTGAAAGCCTTGGCTAGGGCACTGTAACTTCTTGGTGGCCTTCACCCAGCTCGGCGGCAGCAGCAGCAGCTGCATTGTGAGAGGTGGCTGCTGTCTACAAGTCTTGTTGTGAATTCATGTTGTTTCCTTGTTGCAGTGTTAGCCCGTCTCTGATGATGGCATTACTGCCCCATTGCATCTGGTGGTGAACAGATGGCCCTTGCTCATGTTGTTGGTAGTGGTTGCTGAACACTTTTTAGTTAAACAACTTGTTCTGGAACAGGAAAGGTGATTGATGGCTTTTCACAGTGACAGTAGGGAAGGGGAATTTCAGTGTTGCTTAGTGGCTTTAGTTCTGTGTCTGTTGGCAGCCTGTACCTGCTTCCTTAGAGGAGAATTTGTGAGATGGTGGACTCAGTAGGAGCTGAGCCTTATGGCCCATTTCACAGAACTCACCTCAGACTTCCAGTTCTGTGTCCTTTGTGTGCCCAGACTGCCTGCATCCCCACAATGCTGGCAGAGAGCATGGGCCAGTCCTGCTGACTCCAAACAAGAAAGGAGCAGTGACTTCTGTATGTGAGCACAGTGCCTGGCCTCCAGCTTTGTCATGGCTTGTTGAGCTGCTTGCTCGGTTCCTGCCTCCCTTCTGCACGCTTTTCCTTTGGGTGTTCCACTGTTGAGCATCTGGGAATTTTATCAAATACTGCTTTGATAACATGCTCTAGTATTGGAGCAAATGGGTGTTAATTTGCTTGTCTGGATGACAGTGGAGACCTTTCTGTGTGTGTTGCAGCTGGCTCATGAACAGGGGCCAGGTGGCTTCTGACTTGGGTGATTTCTGTCTCTTTCCTCTCCTGCTCTTGAGGCTGCTCTGCTGCAGGACAGACTGCTTCTCCTGATTCTTTCTGCTCCTTCTGGTGGCTCTCCTGCTCCTTCACAGAGGCTTCTTTCTCCCTTCACTTAGCAAATGTATCCAAAGGTTTTCAAAAGCTAGTGGAGTTACTCTCACAACCCCAGAACAGAGCATCACTAAAACTGGATTAATGTGTAGATTTGTAACTACAGATTACACAGTGATCTTCACCTGCTCTCGGAGAGGCAGCAGACTAATGTGGTAACTTTGAACCTTCCATCTAGGATCTCCTGGAAGCCACAAATGGAAGAGCTCTTCTGGTCAGAGCTGTTTGCGCAGTGTCTTCCACCCAAAGGAACCCATGTGAGTCTGCCTTGTGCTGACTGTGCCTGCATGTCTGGAAGGACTGAAGTTTGAATGGTGCTCAGAGGAGCTGGGTCTGGTATCTCGGAAGTCTGAATGTGCTTCTGGCCCTGGAGAGCTGTTGCAGTATTGTCTAACTTCTTGTTGGATCAGTGCAGTGCTGACTTCAGTCTGCTTGCTTCTTGTGCAGAAACTGGGGGTGAGGTGGAGGTAATAGCACCTCGCAGCTGTTCTGGGCATTGGCAGGAGAGTCCCTAGGCTTGGCGGTGGAGGGATGGAGGGGAGAATTGTCCTTTGTGTGGTGCAGAAGAAATTGGACAACGTTATTTCAAGCTAGAAAACCACTTCCTTCCAGCATGTGCTAACACATTGCTGGGTGTGCAGGCACAGCCCCTGCACTGACAGCAGAGCGTGGCCTGCTGGTGAGCGAGGTGGGGGACAGTGTGCCCATGTGCACACTGATGGAAACTTGGCTTCTGCCCAACTTCCGTAAAACAGAGGGAAAGGTTCACTTCAGCTGTGCGTGTCCTGCCCAGGAAAGTGTGTGCTGACCTCTAAAGCAACAGTTTGAGGTGTTTTTTCAAAGCAACAATATTTTTGCTTAGTTGTGTTGGGGTTTTTTTTGTGTTGGTTGGTTTGTTTTTTGTGGGAGGGGTGCTTATTTGCAAAGCTTTCTACTGTTGTGTCCTGGGCTGAATGAACACTGGTTTACTCTGGAAAGGCTGCATGTACTTCTAGGCTTGCTACTGGGTGGAGTGTGGGAGAGGTGGAAAAAGGAGATCTGCTCCTTCCCACCCTGTTCCAAAGACCTCAATCCAGGCTATCCAAATGCTGCACGGGGTGTGACTCTCCTACCCCAGTGGGGTTGTTCCTGCTCTCACCAGATGATGGGCTCCCCCTTCACTGCTTCTCACCTCACTGCAGGACTGGGCATGATGTTGTCAGACCTGATTTCCTTCTGTGTTGGCCTCTCTCTCATCAAGTGGCATTGACCCGCCACTTACTGCACTCTCAGTTCCTGGCAGGGACAGGTCAGTGCCAGGTAAACACACGAGTGTCCTTGCTGAGAAAACTGCTGCACATACATCTCATGTATCTCTCAATTCAAGGTTTCCTGGAGAGATAAGATATTTTGTGGTTGGTTTGGATGTGCAGCAGCCCCTTTCCTTACAGGTCTGGTGGCAAGCCTTGCTTTCCTTCTATGGAAATGACTGAGAAACAGAACTGGGCTGCCTGCTGCATCTCTGTAGTGTTTGAAAAGCAAAGTCAGGGCTGGGCAGAGTCTCCCAGCTGCAGAGGCTTCACAGGAATTTTAAATACAGGGGTGAGCTGCACCACAAGAATCTGGGTCTGAAGGCCGAAGGATTCAGAGCACCTTGCAGAAGAGAGCAAACCACTGAGAAAAGCTGACCTGAAAATGAGGGACCACATATCAGGGACACTGGCCAGAGCTGCATTTAGCTAAAACAAATTGCTTGCCTCGCTGGCAGCCCTCTGATGCAAGCAAGGGTGGGGAGGGAGGAAGCCTTTGAAGCATATTCTACAAGTGATTTAAAATGAGGAATTTTGATGTTTAACTGGGGGTCAAAGGTGGAATTACAGAGAAGTTCCAGAGATCCTGGGCATGACTGAGCGGTCAGATGTGTATTATGTCTGTGATGTAGCATCCCTGCTTTGGCATCATCCCCCTCCCTGCTGCTCCCAGGGATACGCCACGGGTGTCTCGGCAGACAGCAGCTCTGCCTGGCTCTGGGCTTGTGGAGAGCGCTCACTCTGGATTAAAATCCCAGTGATGCTTGGTATTTGTCCCCTGCTGCTCTCACAGAGCTGTTGGCCTGAACAGAACCTGCGGGGTAAAACCTGCAGCAGAAAAAATGCATTTGTGGGATGAGCAGGGGCTGGTGTGAGGGTGCCACAAGGCTGCGATTGCCGGTTGCCAAGTCCACCACATATTGAGCTGGGAAGTAACACCCCTGTTCAGCAAAAGGAACAAGGAGACCTTGGTCAGTGATGCCATGCAAAAATGACTCCAAGTTATCTTGGATCCTGACGTTCCTCCACAGCAGAGCACCGCATGTTCCTCTTGCATGTGTCCTGCCTTGGGAGCAGTAACGTCCAGCCTGCGCTGGCAAGTAGGAGTGAGGCAGAATGAAATGTTGCTCCGTGCTGCTCTACCAGCTGCAAAGTGGTCAGAGGGAAGTAGACAGGTGAAACTTTATTTCCCCCTAAGGAAAAAAATGTGGTGTTTTTTTGTGGTGTTGTTGTTTGTTTGTTTGTTGTTTGTCTTTGGTTTTGTTTTTTGTTTTTCTTTTTGAATCCTTTATACACTGCCTGTGAGTTTCTCTCTGCTGAAGCATTCTCAGTGCTGCGTTTGGACACTTGGACACTTGCCTTTGAAACTTTATTGGAATGAAGAATAGAATTCCCCTCCTCCCCTTATGGAAAATACTTGCACTCCTTATATCGTCAGTCCTTTTCTCAGACTTAAACATCCCCTTCCAACCTGAAAGCCTTGGGTGGAAAATTTCCTTTCTGGGGTGAAAAGCCAAAGCTTCCAGTTATCTTCAAAACTATGAATCCGCTGTGTGTGTCGAGGGAAACATTTTCCATCCAGTTCTCTTTCTTCTGCTGTACAGATTGATTAGAGTGTCCAGTTTCAAAGGTTTGCTTATACAGGCTACTGTTATGTTACTGCATTAAAAAACATGACTAAAGCAAACATCCTACCAAATGGTGAACCACTAATTTGGTATTAGGGTATCTGTAAGTCTTACTCTCACCCCACTGCTGTAAGTACTGCCCCTCTTTTCCTGAGGCACCTGCCAGTCTGCTCCTCCAGACACCAGCTTGCAACCCCTTGTATGATGAGAAGTTGCAATGAAGATTGTTCCTGAAGCTGGATTTAGGTCTGGTTCCTAAAAGAGAAGTTAGCAAGGTAAAACAAGGCAAGTGTTGCTCGGGGACTGGTATGTGGAGGTGATGCTCGGGTTACTGTGTCTCACCCAAGCCCTTGCTGGACTGCAGCAAGATTCAGGCACAATCCCTCTGTTGGTCCTTCCCCTCCCTCCCTCCACCCCCAGGGAGGCTGTCCTAGGTTTTTTTATTTCTTTATTTCTTCCCCCCCTCTCGGCTGTACTTGTAACTCAGTCTGTCTGGCCTTGCAGCAAACGACAGCCCAGGAGATAGGGTGCAGGACCCGAAGCAGCATGATAGCTCGAGGCTTCTTGGGGCTCATGCGACCATTGCTGAGTGGACTGAATGTGAGCAAAATTCGATTTATTTATCTCCGTGGGGTGACTGAGCAGCATCACAAACCAGCTAAGCAGAGGTCAGAAGGAGGCTTCAACTCCATGCACAAGCTCCAGGATGCCCCTGGGGAACTGAGGTGAGACAAATGCTGCACCCTGGAGTGCTGCTTCCAGAAGGACCTTTTCAGGAGGAGCACGCGCTTCCTTCTGCCTTGCTCCGCAGAAGGGGGAAGACAGAGGCCAGTGCAAAACGTGGCCTGTGGGAGGTGAGGGATGAGTAAGCGTGGGCTAAGCAGATGCTGATGGGAGGAAGGTGGTGCAGGGAGCCAGTCTGTGAGAGGTGCTGCTCCTTGCTTCTGGAGCTGTGGAGGCCACAGCTAGTCACCTGGATCCAGAAGATGACTATGTGGCACAAGAGTCCACTGACCACTGGGGCCCTGTCACCAGCCTTTGAGGAATGGAGATGGTGGGCGAGGGATGTCAGCTCGGCCATGAGCCTGCTGTATTCCTGCCATGGGGAATCTGGGATGACCACTGGGTTGCCCAGGGAATTCCAAATTCTTTTGGGTTTCTTGTCCATGCTGCTGTAAAGGTAAAGAGCTGATGACGTCTGCAGCTCCAGGGAGCAAAAGGCTCTCTAGGTTATAGGAGGCCACACCTCAAGCAATGCCTTGCTGGCATGCTGCTGTGGGCAGGGAGACACTGGAGCTGGCTGTAGGTCAGAGGGGCTGTATGAACCCACAGCACGTGTGTCCTGCCAGGCTCCTGAGGCCAGTGGCTTGTGCTGGGCTTTGCTGAGGTGGCTTGCTCAGGAAATAATATTGGAAATTCTCAGAGCTCTGAGCCATTCTTGCTGTTTGTTTCACTGGCCCCAGAGCTTCCTGGAGAAACAGACATAAGAAAATTTATACCAAACAGCACTTCTATTGGAAGAAGCTGAATGCTGCATCACTCAGTCTAGTGTAAGTGGTGAAAAACAGGGGATTGTGAGCTTGGTCAGTTCTTCCCGTGAAATTCACTATCTTTAAGGCTGTGGTTCTTTCTTCTTATGCCAGAAATGACAACAGCAAGGTCACAGGGCAGTGCTGACAGTGCCAGGGCTCAGGAGCTTATCAGAGCTGTGGGAGATAGAGGTGGCTATCTCCAGAGATCTGGGTGAGTGGTGTGTGATGTTGACCTGATAGAAGAGGGTGGGCCCAGGCTCTGCTGCTAGAGAAAGTCCTGGGCTTGGGAAATGATTGGCATCGGGGCAGTGCCCCACTGAGAGTTACTCGTTAAAATACCCACTGCCTCCAGGGTGCTGCCCTCTTTCAGCACAGGAGGTGGGACCTTTGGGTAACTGGGACCTCCGGCTTCTAAGGGACTGTTTGGGTATGTGCACTAAGAAAAGCACCTGCTAGCTCAAGTGCTTCCCCTGGCAAATACAACAGATGATCTCAGAATATTCTGCCTTGGTAAGAAATCCCTAACACCACAGCTGAGGGTGGAAGCCTTCTCCACACTGATGTGGAGAGCCTGCTCTGGAGGTGAAGTGGATGCTGTTTCCCTCTTATTTGTAGATGTGGTTTCTGCAATTCAGCACTAAGAGATGCTGATGGCCTTATTTGTAACCCCCTGCCAGATTAAATCTTGCAGGCTATCAAAATAATAAGCAATTTCTCCTGAACAAGGATCACAAGAATCAGCTGAGAGATTACTCAACACGGTTGCTCTGTAAGCTGGGGCTAAGCATGTCTCCTCACAACAAGGCTCCCTGTGACTGAGTTCAGGGGAGGAGTGAGAACTTCATGAAAGAACAAGCAGCAGAAAAGAAACAGTCATCAAGTAATTCCCTTGGAAGGGGAAACAAAATGTGAATGACAACAGCCCTCATTGCATGATTAGTATCTGATCCTGAGCACTTCTCTTACTATACATCACTCCATCCAGGATTAATATCCCAGGACTCACAAACGCTCTTTCTGCCTACAGATGCTCCCTCCACCCACCAGCAGAGGCAGCTGGCACAGAGCATCGGCCCTTGTTCCTGCACAGCTAAACATTTATTCTGAGGGACATTTGATAAAGTGGGAAATATGTTGGGTCAGCTCAGATTTGCTCACCACTGATGACTGAAATCTGTTCTGACATGTGGTTTCCCTCCAGAAAGCATTGGTATGCACGCTTCCCTCCGAGCGCCGTGTCTCTAGTGCTCAGCCAACAGACCTCAGCCGCAGGCGTGCAGGAAAGGGTGGGCTCCTCTGAATTTTCACAAACTTGCCTTACAGCTCTGCAGACCAGCTGACAGTGCATTTTATCAATCGGGACGGAGAGCGACTTACGGCCACAGCCAAAGAGGGACAGAGTTTGCTGGAAGTGGTAGTCAATCAAAACTTGGCCATTGATGGATTTGGTAGGTGTTGCCCAAGGGTATGTGCTCTTGGGATTTATGTGTCTGCTGTGATCAGTGGGTAGCTGGGAACAGTGCAGCTGTACGCAGCCCGCTGTGTTTTGGTGAGACCATGAGGCAAGCTTCTCTTCCCCAGCAGCTGCTGGCTGAGCTGGCTGACCACACTGAGCTAGCAGCATGACTTCCACCCTGTCACCACTGGGATTCCAGCGGCCTGTGTTGCTGTGTTTGGCTGGTTAGAGATGATGTACCAATGTGAAAAGTGATTGTGATCCTCCCAGAGAAGAGGCAGCTGGAGTCTGTAGCCACCTGCTGTGTGTTCTGGCATCGATTCCGACATTCTCCAGATCTGCTAAAGCACCTTTGCTCACACTGTTTCTGAAGATGATCTCTCTCACCCCCTCGTTTTTTCCGATTTGCTGTCACTCCCTCATTTCTCTACCAGGTGCATGTGAAGGGACATTAGCCTGCTCCACCTGCCACCTCATCTTTGAGAAGGACACCTTCCAAAAGCTGGATGCCATCTCAGATGAAGAGCTGGACATGCTGGACTTGGCGTATGGGCTCACTGAGACGTAAGCCTCCCTGCTGATGGCAGTAGGCTCTCGAGCCTTTGGGGCAGAATCTCAGCTCGTGGCACCTGTTTCCAAGGGGACAGGACTTATTCTATGTTACAGCTGTGCCTTTAGAGCTGCCTTCTCTTGGGCCACAGGAGACCTTTAACTGGAGCTTTAGTGAAAGCCCAGCCCGGACCAGACATCCCAATGTGGGTGGGGAAATTCTTCCTTTACTGTGGGAACTGTGGAGCCTCACTCATGTTTTCTTCACAGATCTCGCCTTGGCTGCCAGGTGTGTGTTAAGAAGTCAATGGACGGGCTGACGGTGCGGGTCCCCATGGATGTATCGGACATCAGGAAGCAGCTGGAGGTTGGAAAGCAAAGCAAACAGTAACTGGAAATGACTCCTGCACAGCCCAACGGCCTCACTCTAGGTGTGGGAGGGTGCTTTGCTTTTGGTTAACACTATTGCTTTTTGTAGCTGGCTTGCAGTAGACCAGGGGGCTCCGACTCGGGATAAATGCCGGTTCGGCAAGCCTCGTATTTGAACCAAGCTTAATGGGAGGGGCTTGGGTGCGTGTTTTAAGTGAAGTGCTGAAGTGCTCTGCTGAGTGCAGCTGGGCTAAAGCATACGGCTTTACACTTCCCTGGGTGGGTGACAGTAAACATCTGTGCTGTGTCTGACTCACCCTCTCCTTGGAAATGTAGGGAATTCTGTGATTCCAAGTAACTGATGGGAATATTTGCAAGGCTTGGCTCTGTAACTGCAGAGCAGATCTTTCCCATTTTGGGAAGCTTAAGAAGAAACAGGTGTTCCAAAGACCCGGTGCTGTGCTGGTCGTCTGGATGGTACAGGCTGGCTGAGCTCAGTTAGCAGGAACGTACTGACCACCACTTGCACGTTGACAGCTCCTGTGAGAGGGAACCGCTTTCCGTGAATGGGAGACATTACGTGTCACTGAATTGTTTGGGCCATGATCTGCCGCTTTCTCCAAGTGTTGCATTTTCCCCTTGCTGTACTACCACATAGCTCAAATAAAACTTGAATAACCAGGCTTTTGGACCTCGAGGATGCACTTTTCTGCTACCCTGAGTCTGGTTGGAATTGAACGAGTTTGGTGGAAATTTAGGTTGTAATATCCTGTTGCACCACTTCAGGGGATGCTCCCCTCGTGATTACATCAAACTTGTCATCTAAATGTCAGTGACGAACCTGTGCTCTGTAGCTGTTTTCCTCCAACCACAGTTCTCCACCGAAGCCTCCTCTCCCATGGCTTCAGGTAAACCCAGGCTTTGTTTTAGCAACCACTTCAAACCCACCGCTCCCTGTTGCTCTTGGGCAAGGCATCAAAATCCCCCAGAAGACGCGCGCGTGTGAGAAGTGCTTCTCGTGTACGGGAGGAGTCGATTGTATTTGGCATAAAGGGGGGAGCTGTAGAAGCCCGGGGCGCTGTAGAAGCCTCTTCGCTCCCCGCAAGTNCCCTGCCGCAGGCTTTGGTCGCTGGCCGCAGATCGCTACAAAACTTGACCCGTGGAAACAAAGGGAAGCAGTCTACCGGGGAGCTTTCAGCTGTGAGTCAGTGGCCGTGGGAGGAGAACTGTGGCAGGGCGACGTCCTGTTTTGGGACTGTGGACATGGACCGTGGTGTACTGGGCCTTCACAGGTGCCTCCTGGGCATTTCACACAAGCAGGTGCATGGTCCAACCTTCTACAGGGTAGCCCTTTGATTTGCTGTACCTCAGAAAAAATCTTCAGGGTGTGACCGTTTCTCCCGAACCTCTTCTTCCCTAGCCTGCCCTCAGTTTACTACAAGAAAGCAGTAAGAACAAAAAAATGATTAAATGACAGCAGGAAATCCACTACATTAAGTAGTACTTCACACCTCCCTACTGCTGGTGCTGCCACCTTCCCTTTGCAATGCAGGGATGACCTGGGGCTTTCTAGTCCTGCTCCTCAGCTCTCCTGTTTCAGTTTGAAGCAGGGCTGCAGGTTGCTGCTGAAGGATACCAGTTCTCTACACACAGGCATGATGTGCTGGTGGGATGGTGAGGGATGGAATAGCTGCTGGCTCGAAAAGGTTGAGTGGCTGTCGCATTCTTCTTCAGACTGTGGGTGATCTTCGAAGAAGTTTTTTGTTTGCTTTGATAAGTGGGTAGCCAAAATAGCCCATGCTACATTTCGGCAAGGCTATCTGTCCCTCCAAGGTACCATGTACAGCAGAGGACTTTCACAGAACAGCTGCCTGCAAAGGAGGGAGGGGACTGTGTCTTGGGAGGCTGGCCTTCCTGACTCTGGATATCAGAAATAGGACTGAGACACTTGAAATAAACTGTGGCTGCCCTGGGCACTTCCATTATGGGCTCTGTCAGCCTGCAGGACAAGGGAACAAGTCATAAATGCCAAGCACAAATGAGAAGAGGCTGAAGTGCATGAGTCATTGTGTCTTTAAGACAAATTAACTGGACTGTCCTTGACCTATACTGGGAGCAGGTCCTGAAGGCTCCTCACTTCCTGGATGGCAACCCCACAACACATCTTCCTCGGTGACTGTGTCCAGTGGGACACCAAGCAGAGCTTTCAGTATGTGTCAGCCCAACTTGGACTGTCTCCTTTTGATCTGAAAAAGGGCAGGGGACAGAACTAAGTGTGTTTATTTTAGGCAATTTATACTTGTGGCCTTTGGTTTCTTAGGATTATAAAAGCAGTAGTTTGGCGGAAGCCAGGAGCGCTGGGACCTTTCTGACTTTACAGCACAGTCCCAGGAAGATGGTGGCTGGGATTTGCAGGGTTTAGAGGTGGGGCATTACATTAAGGCACTTGCCTGTCCCTTAACTACACTTGGAGCTTGCTGGATGGTGGCACACTTAACAGGTTTCCAGGAGTACTACATGTATTTTGATAGCTTGGAAGAAAGTGGAACACTTCTGCTAACTTGGTGGAGGACCATCTTGGTCTCCATCAAACTGGACTCTCAGAATTGCTCATGGAAAAGGAGTTCCGCAGATTTCTATGCCCAGGCCTACAGGTAAGTGAGGTCTCTTGCAAAAGCCAAGTCGTCTGCTGTCTTATGTGTAGCATCCTGAGTCTGCTGTGAGGCTGCGTGCTCCCAAAGTGATTTGTGCTATCTTTTCTGATAAATTTTGGAGGATTTTATTTTAAATGAAGAAAAAATATTAAAAGAGAGATGGGTTAGAGCAAGTATCCAGGGAAATGCACCCATATTAGGCAGCCCAAGATGAGAAGAGGAAAATGTGTGTTTTGCTCCGCCTCTGACAGTGTTTCTATAAACTAATCTCTTTCCAACTTGCTCATAGTTCTTTTAGGTGATGCAAATCATGAGTTCTTACTCTGCGTTTGGTCCAGGTCCCCTTTGTTTGTACTGAGGTGAGCCCAGCCACTGAGCCAGTTTACAATCCACTAGCGTGTTTAGAATACAGAATAATCTCTTCTGAGTACAGACAGACATTTCTCGTAACAGTTAGTGCTGTTTCACCTTCCTGAAAAGACAGAAACATGAGTAATGCCTGAGCTGGTGTGCTGGAAGAGGGTTCCTTGCCAGTGAGGCCAGCCTGACAGCTCTGGGGTGGAAAGCACGTGTGTTTCACAGCACCGTTCAATGTTGTACAAATGCCACCACCCAAGAACAGAAGAGAGGGAAGTAAAAGCAAGGGAACAAATGGTGACTGCCATACCACAATGACAAACAAACTTGTGTGTCTTTTATTGAAATAGTTACAACTGTAGCTCTGGAAGAAAAGACTGTGAATGTCTTGTCAGTGTTCATGTGTGAGGGAAATGATGGCAGTGGGGTGGGCGGGTGTTTGTATTACGATTATATACACCTTTCATCATACAAGGGCCACCAGGATAATCTGTGACAGAGTGCCACACCGGAGAGTTAAACACCCTGCATCTAACAAATCAAACTCTGTACACCTTGGAAAGTGGGCTCTGGGCTTCGCCCCCTCTCCCCTGCCCCAATGTTGGAAGTTTAAAGTGCTGGGCCAGCTTCCTGGCACTGACTGTCCCAGGCACATGGCAGGTACGTGGTGGCATCTGATACCTCCTCTATCATTGCATGAAGGTGGTTTCCCCCTCTGCGCATGGCCTGAGCCACATCAGGGGTCGAGCAAGTCCAGCAAGGGCTAGTTGCAGACACTCAGCAATTTGAAGGGGGCACTTAGTCCACAAGGACTACCTGTCAATTATTGGGATTTCTATGTTTGTCTTGTCCTTCACCCATTCACTGTTAATTGAGTAAAAGGAGTGTCTCTATCCAAGAAACCACCTTAGAAAATTCTCACTTAACTTTCAAATGAAAACATCCTCAACCTTTTAACCTTTGAGACTCTTCCCATAGTTATCTTAACACCCCTGAAACTAACATGGTGCTGTCAGCTGTGTTGTTAGAGCTTGGCTAGCAGCATCACAACCCTCTAAGCAAATCCCATTATGGCTGTGGTGCTTCTGAGCCCTGCTTTGAGTGCCATCGTGGGGGAGCTCCAAGAGTCCACTGGCTGCACTTCTTTAGTGGTGCAACAGCAGCAGCCTGCTTAGCGCATCCCTGTCTGGCACTTCTCCAGACTTAATTCTGCTGGAGTGCACCATGCCATGTGCTATGCTGAGTGGGAACTCAGTGCTCCTCCGAGACAGCATCAGTGCCATTGAAGCCTGGATAGTCTCAGCTTATGGACTGACAACTTTCTGGCCAGATGGGTCTTTGCTTCAGCCTCTACTTGGTAACATTCTGGACAACTTCCACAACTCCTTGACCTCATGCTAAAGCCAAATCCTGCTTAAATCCCTCTCAGCATGTCTGGGAATTTTAATAGCTGTTCCATCCACACTGCCTTCTGAAATGTCACCATCATTTACAGATATATAAAGTTACCTTTTGCTAGGACTAAAAGGACCAGCTACTCATGGAGGACACTCAAGATGACAAACGTTCATAATCCTGCCAAAGTGACAGTGCTAAGATCCTTACAGTGACTGACTCTGGAAAGGCTAACTTTGGAGGAGGGATGAAAAGAGAGAATTAATGCACAATTAATTGGAAAAAAAATCCCACCTCAGTCTTGGGGTTAAAATGCCCTCTGTCAGTGAATCTGGGCTTTGGGGGCCATTTGCTCTTTCTGGAACCCAGCCTCAACCAGTAACGAATGCACACTGTGAGCTAGAGCACTGGGGGGCAAAAGATGAGCAGAGAAGCAACAGTGATTCCTGGGATGGAGGTGAAGGGTTTTCCTTTGGATGAATGGTGGCGATGAACAGTGGAGGACTTTGTGCAAGCATAGAGATTTTTTAACTAGTTTTGATGGAGCATAAGCTGTACCAGTTCTCTGTTCATCCACACACAGCAGCAGCTGACTGGAAAAAAAGAAAGCAGAGTTTCTCCTTTCCCACTTTAAAAAGAAACAGAGTCAAACCCTCTGGAGGTCAGGGGCAGGGAGACTGTGGTGGCATTCAGCCCACTAGACACCCAACCAGTGAAATATCTTCAGTAGAAAAAGGGTGTAAAGAACACAAGAACAATTCCCCCACCCCCCTCAATATGTTCAACCCCAACATTACATATACATTAGTGTCACTTTACACTCACTGCCCCATGCAGCCTGCTAGATTCTTCACACCCTGATCATAACTTACAAAATATTTTCTGCTGCACATACACAAAATATACTCAGTTCTTCCACACCCATCTCCCTAGACAAACGTCTCTTCTGCAAACGCCACTGTATCACGCTCCTCTGTGGCTACCTCTGCCAGTGGCTGGCTCCTGAGCCACTCCACCCTGCTCCGAAGGAGTTCATTCTCCACCGTTTCTGCCTCAGCCATGGGACAGGCCTTTGTTTCATCATGCTTGAAATACTCCCTGACCGGGTTTCGGGTGGAGGCGGGGG
>VWZY01003860.1:368729-394383 GCA_013399075.1 Chloroceryle aenea | reverse complement strand
CAGGGAGACTGTGGTGGCATTCAGCCCACTAGACACCCAACCAGTGAAATATCTTCAGTAGAAAAAGGGTGTAAAGAACACAAGAACAATTCCCCCACCCCCCTCAATATGTTCAACCCCAACATTACATATACATTAGTGTCACTTTACACTCACTGCCCCATGCAGCCTGCTAGATTCTTCACACCCTGATCATAACTTACAAAATATTTTCTGCTGCACATACACAAAATATACTCAGTTCTTCCACACCCATCTCCCTAGACAAACGTCTCTTCTGCAAACGCCACTGTATCACGCTCCTCTGTGGCTACCTCTGCCAGTGGCTGGCTCCTGAGCCACTCCACCCTGCTCCGAAGGAGTTCATTCTCCACCGTTTCTGCCTCAGCCATGGGACAGGCCTTTGTTTCATCATGCTTGAAATACTCCCTGACGGTGTTTCGGATGGAGGCGGGGAGGATAATGTGGATGGTGTGGCTGAATGTGTTGAAGCCCTTGCTCTGGGTTGGCGCCTGCGCCATTTCCACTGGCTTGCTCTCCAGCTCCTCAGGAGTGGAGGCACATTGAGGGTTCTCTTTGTGCTCTGCCTGCAGGGATGTGAGCCTTGGTTCAAGGTTGCTGTGCCTGGAGATGGACTGCAGGACAAGNTTTGGTTCAAACTCTTTGGTATAATCCTGGCTCCTGAGCCCCAGGCCGGGGCCCCCTGCACAACTCAGCTGTCTCTCTCCTTCCCAGTCAATGCCAGTTAGCAGGCTTCCCACAGCAGTTCTGCTGACAGATGGAAAACTTTTCTTCTCTCCAAAGCAATTACTGTTCTCTTCAGCCTTAGGTTCATACTCATGGGAACTGTCCAGGTCACATGGATGTAAAGGCACAGGAGACGTGAAGGACTTCTGCCACTCTTTTGGGGATCTCTTAGCAATCTTGGGGGACACGGCATGAAGCCTGGCAGACGTGCCGAACATGAATGGCAGGGAGGAGACGTCTGTGGGACTAATGGCTGATGACTCTGAGCAGTAGGAGAAAGCACTGTCTAAGGAGCTCAGTGAGGAGGCAGATGGCGAGGTGGTGGTAGAGGACAGGCTAGAGAAGCTGGACCTGTTTGACAGGCTGGATTTCTGAAGACTGAGCTGCTTCACCTGAGAGCTGGTCTGAGGTGACTGCCACAAGTTCTGCCTGGCTTTGCTAACTCCAGGGCTTAGGCCTTCGTCAAGCAACTTCTGGCTCTCCACCTGCAGCTGCTTGAGCCTGTGGATGTAGTCTGTGTGGCTGTGCATGATGGTGGCATCGCAGCTGGACTGGCGGGCCACTGGCTCATGGCTCTGAGCAGGAAGCTGGGAGCTGAGGCAGACACTGGGCTCTGATGAGCACCGGTCCCTGGCTGGACTGAGTGAGCGTATAGAGTCCATGGAGCAGAAAGAGCCTGCCTCTTCCAGGAGGTCATAGCTGTCTGCACTGGTGTTCTTCTGGGCTTTGCTTTGGTAGCAGGCTGTGATCTCACTGAACAAGTCCCAGTCTTCCTGATCCTCATCAAGTAACAAGCTGCTGGATGGTTCAAAAATGGCATCTGTTTCAGGTACCAGGTGGTGCTTTGGTCCTTCTGGGTCACAAGTAGAAAATTCCAGGTCGTCAGAGGAATCATCATGCTGAGCCAAGCCTATGCCAGAGGCAGAGAACACAAATTAATTTGTTGCCCGTCTCCTAACTCCATATAGTACCGTGCAACTAAGGCTGAGAAATATTATCAAGTCCACGGAAAAGCAAAGATGATCCATTATTTTCACAGAGACCAGAGAAGGACTAGAAACAATATAAAAAATTCTGTCTTGATGTCCTGAGCTGTCACCACTGGCCTGTATTCATAGGATAGTTAACAGAGGCCACCTGATCTCTTTCCACTCAACCATTTAGTTTAGCTTTACAGAGCTAATCTGGAGGAAAAAACGGCTGGGACGTTGCATTGCTAAGGCTGGAACAAGTTGAACAGCAGCCATGGAGAAAGGCAACCATCTCAGGAATACAGATGAAGTGATGCCCCTCAGCCCCCTGCTTTGCCCTCAATTCCCACCTTTACTGACAGGCAAAGGGAAAACCAAACCAAACTGGTTTTCAATGCTTTTTCTTACAAGAGACATGAAGGGAAAACAAAGTCTTTTGCACGAGGACATGATCTATTAAAAGATTTGAAATGTTTCTGGAAGATGTAGTACCACCAACTCACCAAGAGACTCCTCTGAGTTTTCAGACTTCTTTTTGTCTGGTCTTTGAAACAAGGAAGCAATGTCACCTCCAAAAATCTCCCCCGAGTTTTCAATCAGGAATTGCACTAACAAGGCCACCTGGTAAAGAATTTACAGAGTCAGTTTCGTGAATACAGCCACCTGTATAAAGGAAGTCAGATCAGTCAGAGAGTGTTCTTTTTCCTCTGACAAAGATATAATTTCCTACAGAATGTTTTGTTCAAGGAGCTGTTAAGAACACGGCAACGTGTCTGTGAACTATACCTGAGGCAAGAATATGAGCTACATGAACCAGAAGAGTGAGATGGGTACAGCATGTTCTACAATTTTGCTTACTCTCGTTAATGCCTCATAAGCTCCAAGCAAGCATTCCTCCCCTCCAATGCACTCTCACGTTCTTTGCTTGCTTTGACTCTTCAAGATGACTTCAGACCCAGCTGAAGTGGCCATGTCTAACTTCAGCTGCTTCATCTTTCTTGTGCTTGCTTGACCACATAGGAAGATCATCTGGTAAAGCAACGACAGCTTCCCTTTCCACCCTGGATGAACTAAATTCCCCTTTCAGCACGGGAAACGATGAAGCCTGGATGCCACTCAACCAGAACCATCACTGATCCTATGCCTTTCTTTAGTCTACAAAATCCAATGTCCATAAAAGGGGAAGAAGAGCATGAGGCCAAGCCCGTGAAAAGATTACCTTCTTTGTAGACCTGCTCTCCTCTTCAGGCCCAGTGGGACTTGGCAGCCACAGCATATTGGGTGCAATGCAAAGAGCCAGGTTAAAGGCATTCATCTGATTCACGCCAGAATTCTGCTCAATATGATGGAGGACTCCAAAGAGGTGTCTGAGTAAGATGAGATTGGCCTCCGGAAGCTGGTTCACGAGACTGTTCAGGGAGTGGGAACAAAGGAAAACAGTGCTGTTCACAGAATTCTGCTCTTCAAATATCCAAAGTTACTTCCCAAAGCTTTTGCCCCCTTCTGCCCCTTTGCAGCCAGTTTGAGACAGTCACATCTGATCATGTGGTAAGATTGTGGCACTCCCTTCCACCAGCTGACCAGAGTTACACCTTTTCATCCATACTGCCTACCCACTCTGCTCACAGAGCTGGAGGGACCAAGGGACTTGTGTCTAGAACATGTGGGTGGAAGTCCGTAACACCGTAACAAAACAAGGACTGGCCAGAGGAGATGCATGCAGCTCCAGGCCAGCAGCACACAGGACACCACCACTGCCCGTGTCCCATGCTATAGAGACAACGCAGGAAAGAGGCGCAGGCCAAACGGTAACGTTCAAGAACTGAGCTGAGCCACTGACAAGAAGAGGTTTGATATGCTGCACATCCCACAGGATGCTGGTAGACTGCTGTTGCCTCAGGCCAGCAGTTTAAAGGCCATAAAGCTGTTTTTAAGGTCCTGGTCACCATCTCAGCAGGGCTGTTTCTTTTAGCTGTCAATATAATGATCAGCCTCATTTTGTTCACAGAAGAAAAAAGATAACTGTTGTTAAGGGTCTAATTCCACTAATATCTGATATACTCCTGGTGGCTGAATTATTGTGCTGCTTCAGTTTACTGTTTCTGGTAATTTGAACTAGTCATTGGAAAATCATTTTCTAATGACATTTTGGGGGTCAGAAATGTTAACAATGTTCCTAAAAGACCACTGAAAGGGAAATGTTCTGACCGGTGACACTGGCAATCAGCAATAGCTCTGCTGTGGCCTAGAGCACTGCCATGAGTCTCCCAGATGTCATCTATGCCTAGGGCTGCATGCTTCCCCTTCTCCCACCAAAAGAAGCTTCTACAGAGGTTTTACAAACCTTTTGATAGCTTCAATCTTATGTGCTCGATTTTCTGTGTCCACAGCTTCCATCCACAGTCCGTGCATGTCTGAGGATAGAACACTGTCAGGTATATTTCGAAGAAAATCCTGAATTAAATATATATATGCAGAGCAGTCTGGTCAGTTTTGAATTCCTTGTTTCGGTTTCACGATGCATATAGTCATTGTTTATTCATATTAAACAGAAGATAAAACAAGACATGACACAAATATATTTCTCCCATGCTCCCCACTTCCACCAAGCTGCCTCCTCAGGGCCCTTCCACTGCAGCCCTGCAGGATGATGTAGCAACTGCTGGTGGCAGAGGGTGACCAGCCAGCCCTCGTCCCTACCCCTTCTCCAAACAGCACCCGTCTCTGCTGCAACAGGCAAAGGACTCGTCCCTAAAGCTGTCCATAATTCTGTTTGAAACATTTCTCAGCTAGAAGGTTAGCTGGGTTTTTTTCCTCAGGGGACTATTTAACAACTTAATTTAAGTCTTGTGTTGGAAAGTTCCTAAATATCTGCCCAGCCAACAACTTTTTCTGTTAGGCCAACAAAAGCAAGAGACTGCGAAGTCTTCTGATACTTTAGGTGCCTGAATATTCCTGATGATATTACTGCAAAACATAGGCTTTTCCTTACTAGAACGTGGGTCACATTACAAGCTTCCTCCCCTACCTACTGCAACCCTGCTGCTTGGACTTGGCAGCTGTTTTCCCCCGTGCTTGCTGCCTGATTAGAGGGTGAGGGCTTAGAGTCTAGTACAGGCCAGCTCCTTTGAGCATGGCCTCTGTATCTGGGTGGGGGGATGCAGAGCAGTTGCACTTAAATGGCACGAGTCCTTCCGTATATTCCTGCAGGATCTTCTGCGTGAGCAGGAAGGACAAAGAGCATCTGTGCTGCTGCCACTGAAGGGCTTCATGCCTAGGTCAGTGCAGCATCCAAACTGCAGAGTCCAGCCTCTGGCATATTAGCTGGCATTGTACAGGTACCATGGTTATCCTAGAGGCAGACGTTACTGTATCGCCTGCTGGAGGTTGCTTCGTACAGGGACGTGTAAAATGAGATGCTGGCCTGAGGGCCACTGCACATCTCTGCGTGTGAAGACAAAGACCATTGGGTCAGGCAGATACCTTTGTGCATGCGGATGGAGCAAGCCATCAAGTGAGAATGTGTCTTGCTGGAAAATGCTTTCTGTTCCCCCCTAAGTCTTCCCTACCATAAAGACTCAAGCTGCTTCCTTAAAGACGGAAGGTACCATGAGCCCAGGCAGCTGAGTAACAGCCAAACTTACCGTGATGACAGCTGCAGCCACAAAGACTGACTCTCCATCCACCTGGACATCATCTCCAGAGTTCAGCTTCTCTTTCAGCTCCTTACAAGTCTTGGCATTGGCGGAACGTCTGAAAATACCCCTAGTAGAGGGACCTTCATGGTACAGCAGGAGCAACATATCCTAAGAGAAAGCCCAGTTGTACTTAAGAACCTGCCACTTTGCCCTGTTGTTTGTGTATATTATACCTCATGTACTGTAATTAGCCTAAGACCTAGTCAGTACTGGGAAGACCACAGACCTGGGACTTATGATTTAACCAGGGATCAGAGCCCGTCAGATAAGTTTCGGGTACAATTTATGTGGGTATGCTTATCCTGTGGCGAGCATGAGCCCAGTGGACTCTTGCAGTGAATGAGGTCTAGGCTATGTAGCATGGCACAGTCCACTGACATTGTCCCTTGTCAGCTTGTGAATGACCCGCTGGAGACACCCATTGAAACAGGATGGACATCTGTATGTGAAGCGATATGGATTGCACAGGAGAGGGATGCTCTCACCCTTGTTACTGAGCTAGATCAGAATCACAAGCAGATGATGGTCTTCCTCATCCAATCCTCATAAATAATACAAGTGGCTTTAAATTCTGGGCTAAACACATCAACCTTATGTCAGGACGAATAGTCCAGGCTGCTCCTTACCATGATTGGCTTGGGAAGGATCCCATCAGGACAGACAGAGGACAGAGACAGGCCAAAGAGCTTCCGTGGGGTGGTAGGTGACTGGGAAGGTGGGCTGCCTGTGGGGGTGCTGGTGCTACGGCGCAGGGCCCAGTCAATCAAGGACTTCTTCCTCTTGGTGTGTTTCTGCAGTGACTCTGAAAGAAAACACAGACCTTCATTACACACCTCTCTATCCTTCCTAGTGGCCAGTGAGTGATTTACAATGGAAGCAGAGTTCCCAGCAAAGTAAGGACTTGCTACCACCACATGTTTAATAACTATGCTCTTAATGGGGAAAGTCAGATAACATACAACAGTGAAACCACTTGTTCCATTTCTCATCCATCAGCAACACTCTTATTCAATTGCTGTTCTTCAGGGAACTTTGCTGTCTGTGCAGTGTAAGAATGGCTTGGAATTGAAAGCCAGTCAAGGACTGAAAGCTAATTTTGAACATTTGCACAGACAAATTTAGTCCCTCTGCAGTCTCTTCCTTTTTGTGTGCACTCGAGTATGCGAATGACTGGGATACATGTGTGATGCTAGAAAGAGTTCGGCACGGCCAAAGAAAGCAGGAAAGTCTCTGCCTGGCTGTAATGTGCTCCTGCAGCCCCTACCTCTCCTCAGCTGCACAGGAGCTTGGAGCCTGGGTTTCATGACAAACTGACACTGTTTTTCCTTTGGGAGCTGATCAAGGAAGGAAGCCTCTGTCCCGTCAGCCAGGAGGGTGTTATTGTTGGTTCCTTGCTGCTGGTCAGCAACATCCCGGAGACAGTTCAGTGCGATGCTGAAAGGATGCTCGTGCCCTGTTGAACAAAGAGTTGTGTAAAGAGCAAGCAAAGATGCAAAGCTATGTGAAAGCAGCTCCAAATCTGGTCAGGAGGAAGCAGCCACATCCAATGGTTCCCACTGCAGCTGGGCCTCTAAGGAGCATTACTCAAAACCTCCACCTATGGACTAAAGAGGCCAGAGCACATCTGTGCATTTATGATCACTGCTTTACAAGTAAGTTCATCCAGTTAAGCCTGGCCAGCCACTCTTCATTAGTAGCTCTCCAGAACATGATGCACCAAAGCACTACTAACTGAGTTTAAACCCTTATTAATGGGCTTAGGGCCCCACTGCACTAAGAAAATACTGTAAGCATTGCTCTGTGTAGGAGTTTTCTTACTATGACAGGCTAGTATCTATTGGATGGATACAAAAAGGAAGCGCGTGGCACGACAACTTGGAAAACACCAATAAACATCTACAAATAAACATGTGAAGTCTACAGAGCCCCAGAATAATAGTCTTACTATGGCAACATGGTCTTTGGAGCAAGATCTTTTTAATAAATCAACATGGATAAACTTTATGGGGATGTATTTATTGGATTATCACTGAAAACAATGCAGAGATTACTCATTTGGTGTAACTAAGCAATGGCTGCCCCACTGTCAGAGAAGGAAACAGCAGTTTAAATGCGTCTAACAGCTCTGGGTTAGGTGCTGGGTAAATTACTGTATGTTCATGCTTCCTCTCTGTCAGACTGTACATTTAAAGGGAATATGAGAAAGCTCTTACCAATGAGAGGGTAAGCGGGGTCATCTTTTCCTGAGATCACCCAGAGGTGGTGTTCACTTGTCCTGCCCTGGTGATTGAGGAACAGAGAAGAGAAGAGAAGAGAAGAGAAGAGAAGAGAAGAGAAGAGAAGAGAAGAGAAGAGAAGAGAAGAGAAGAGAAATATTAGATGAGCAGGGGCTAGGGTGAGGGTCCATGAGGATGCACTCCACTCAGAAAGCAACAGACAGCAACAAACGGCTGGGCAGGCCAAGGAGCCAGACTTGCACAGCTCTCTCCAGGACAGCTGCATGACTGGGAGGGACAGTGCTCTGGATTAGTCTGTCTGGTATGGAGTGGAAAGAAAAAGGTTCAGGAAAAGAAAAGACTGAGAGGCAGCAAGATGTAAACCCACATGATGGCTTCCTGGCCTGTTTCAGCAATGTTCCACAACACTCTCGGAATTAAACAACCAGAGTACTGTCAAAGCAACCTGTTAAACACTGCAATGGGCAAGGCTCATCTGATAACACCACTGATTTGTTCGGTATTTCATGGCTATATTAATAATAATCCTTTGATAAGTTTGGCTCAATCCTAAACTGTTTGCAACTGCTGAAGTCCTCTGAAATCCAAAGGACTTTATTATACAAGATTTGATGTAATGTATGCATGTAAGCACATCTGTGTTTCTAATAGTTGGCGCCCACACAAATATGTTGCTTCATCTTTTACTCTAGAGTATTAATGCCTTGCTGGTTAGCTACAGCAAATCTAGACTTCCCCACATCTGCACTGTCCTGTAAACCAGATGTTGCCAGCTTCCTCAGCTAAGATCTGGCAAGCTATGCAACTGCCACTTACAGGAAGTCCAAGTTGTAGAAGGGTCTTCTTCATCACACTCTCTGCAGTTTCCACATTGGACACATTGACTGCAGTAGTCTAGAAAGGAAAACAGGGAATACAGGAAGAAGGCAAGAAGTTTGGTTGCAGTTTCTAGTAGTTTGAAAGTCTGGGGGAAATGTCCCTCATCTGTCTATTGACTGTCTTTAATAAATGTTTGTGGTTAGAAGAGTTGAACTAATGTGAACTGCACTGGAGTCACTGTTAAGGGTGATGTCCATCCATTGTGAAAACTGCTTTCTGCTACTTCTATCACGGGTTTAGTATACCATCCAAAAGTTTTGCCCAGTAGAAATCACAAGAGGTGGGTAGTGTTCAGATGCTGTATTTGATCACATCATAATTTGACTGATGTCACTCCAAAGGGTGACACAGCACAAAACTAATAAACCACAAGTGTCTGGGATGGTTCTCTGAGGGACGAGTCCCCAGGAGGTAAATGTGACCCACCAAACTTGGCATGATGCCTAGAAATGTATGATATTAATATGAAAAACTGGAACACAGTCCAGTAAATCAATTCATGAGGACACACAAGGGACTCTTTCATGATCAATATCCTCAACTTACTGCACCGAAACCAGGAATGACTGGGCACTAAAACACAAACCATCACCAATTATGAAGTGAAGCAGAAGGAAAAGAGAAAAGAAGCCAGGGCCCAGAAATTAACTGAATTCACTGTTCTTTGGTAAGAGTCTGGCTACCTCCTGATTTCCCAAACCAAAACTCTCTGCTCCGTGTAGCATTTGTCCGTTGAGCAGATTTTCAGATTTACTTACAGAAGAACCATTGTCAGCATCCAGCACATAGATCTGAAGGGTCAGATTCTTCAGATATTCATTCTGTTTTGCCTCATTAATATGCCTGGAAGTCAAAGAAAAGGGGAGGGAATATCATTTCCCAACCAAGGGACTTGCTCCTTGGCACTGTAACAAATACAGATTAATTCTGATGCTAACAATAACATGCAGCCTTCACAGCATGGTCTCATGCTCTTACTGGCTTCTTTACCTTTTGTGAAGCCCCAGACTAGCGAAACCCCACATGAGAGTACTTTAAAGCAGCTAGATGGGTCTAGCATAGTATCTTCTAGCATCCTTAGGATTATTACTGTTCTCCAGAAATCAAGAGACTTCTTCCCCTCTCTGTACCTATATAAACACTTCTGCTTGGATAGTAGTGAAAACAACATACAGAAACATAACCTGAACAAGAAACAGCTGTAGCCTCTAGATGCCATGAAACAAAGAACATCTGAAGAATCAGTAACTCTCGTGACATTTTCATAGTCATTATCAAAGGCAGCCTCTGGCTCCAAAGGAAAAAAGGTGCCCCAACAATGTTATCATCTAGTGGATTTCAAAGATGGATTTTCCAAACAGTAGCTAGACACCCATCTGATGAAAATCAGAGGGCAATTTGACACCTAGCCTGACAAATTTCTCTGAGGACTGTAGAGCAACCACCCAGGAGGAGGAGGAAAGGAGCATCACTTACCATATTAACGCTGACAGCCATCGTTCCTTCACAGCAGCTGAGCTGAAGATAAAAAGGGAGGCAGATCATCAAACAAGTGCTGAGTGGGTAACAGCCTTTGGAAACTCTACCCAGTTTCATTTTTATATAGCTGCAAGTCAAAGTTCCTTCCTGAAAAGCCCTGGAACAAAAGCACAGTCCTTTCCTGCTTCTGTCCTATTTTAACAAACAAAAATAATAGTAACAAAAAATCCCAGCAGCAAACTGGACCATGTTTCCTACCCAGCCTGGTGAGTGGGGCAAATATTTTTCTGTGATGTTAGAGTTAACAAATCTTGTGGGCTCTTATTCTTTTTGCAGTGACCTTTAATTGCTATTTTCTTTCTTGTATTATTTCCTTCCCAATGTCTGCGGATCCTAAAAGCTTCTGCTGCCAACATGGGTTACCCAGGTCTCAGTGACGTGAAGGAAATGGAACTGCCACTGAGTTTGGACTAAGACACAAATGGCAGCTTGCATGTCTGCACGTGAAGCCTAGTCAGGAATGCATCTCTTTGTAAAATGAAGCAGAGATGCCTGAGCCAGGAGTGACCTGAGCTGCCTGAGGATATAGCAGCTACAGATTCCGTTTAGCCAGGCTAGACTGAGCTCCAGGTAATAAAAAGCTCACCTGCTTTTCGGTAAGCCTTTTTAGCTCAGGCACAACATTGGGACAGCCTTTGAGATAGCATTTGGTCATGAATGGGCTCCTCTCCAGCCTGCTCTGTGCTCCCCTGCATTTCCTTTTCTTGGGGTTAGCAAGGGCTAAGCAAACTCTGGACTGTGCTGCATGTGTAGGCTCATCTTGAAGAACCTTTCCATCTCTATAGTCTGTTGCTGTGGGCTTGGGACACCCTGGCAGACAGCTGGAGGAGGAAGGTTTGCCCAGGAGCTGCCTATGCCACACTAGGCATGGAGAAAGGATATAACGCTGGCACAAGGTCATCTAGCATTTTTCATTGACGTAATTAACCTGTCCTTCATAATGACACATTCCTAAAGTAGATCTAGTCTCCTACAGAAATGGCTGCTGGCAGGTGTGGAAACAACATGCTTGTGGGCTGTATGATGGATGGCACAAGCTATTTGGCCACAGCAGAGCTGGCTGTGATGTTCCAGGATGTGCAGCAGCAGGGTTAGCCCTTGCTATAAAAACACTTGCAAGGGTTGGTCCACTAAAAGGCTCTCAGGGGCCAATCTACAGATACCTTTCTAAGATCACTGTCTCCCAACATCTACGTTTTTACCACAGTGCCTAATGTGAGTGGAATTGTTCTATTCAATGGGGAGAAGGGCTGTTGTAGAGTTCAGGGTCCTATGGCCTCAGTCTTTGTTTTGCTCAACACATGGGAGACTTGGGCAGCTGCCAGGATGCAAAGGGAGGTCTGGTGTCTGATGAGATACCTGAAGGTAACAACGTAGTTGGTGGTAGGCCAGCCGATGACAAATGAATTCTCAGGACCCATCTTTTTCTCTGTCACTTCGCTGAGACATGTGCCAGTCCACACTTCACTCAGATGCACCTGCTTTTTCAGCTTCAGGCTGGAGGAGGATCTGCAATGCAAATTATGGATTTCTTAGGTCAGATCCTAACATAGAGACCTTCAGAGTCTGGTCATGCCAGACTCATTCCAGTCCTGCAGATACAGTGACAGCAACAAGCCTCCCAGAACAAACCACCTGGGCATGTGGAGGCACTACAAGAAAGTTTTGCAAGTGGACTTGGGGGCTGGTGGCTGCAGTGGGACAGCTGCAGCTTAGGGCCACATGTAGGTAGATGGTGATGTAGGCTAAGTATTGCCTCTTACTGGTCACCTAATCTCTTTAATTTACTTGTGGCAGAAATGGCCAGACCTGGAGTCAGTTTTCTGTCCTTACTGCCTGTTGCTCTCATGTTATTTCTTCAAGAAGCCACATAAGGAAAAGGGCAAAACCAATTAAGACATCTTTTCTGACAGGAAAATGGAGTGAAATATTAATACTGAGAAGAATTTCTGGAGGTGGAAGGGGAGATGCCACATTTTAGATTCACATTTGTAAAGTAGAGTGGTTTTGATGCCTGCTTCACAAATATCTCAGAGCCTAGCTTCAGCCACGTGTACTGGGGAGAAGGAGTGAGTGCGAATTCCTCTTACTTGGACTTGGCGATGACCAGCACATCACTGAACAAGATCAAATGTCTTTCCTGGGTCTGCAGGCCCACAGTTAGCTGTACTCGCTCGTCCAGGATGAAAGTGGAGCCTGGGCTGCTGAACACCCCACTTGGCAGCCCATTTTCTGAATGAGAAGAGGAAAGAGTAGTTTCCCTGGAGGAGGAAGAAAAATCATAACACTTTGTCAGAGGTTTTTCCCACACGGGTTCATGACTGGACACAGGTGGCTATTTTGGAACAGCTCGATATCCCTGTGCTTCTCCTAGCACTGCCCCTGTTCCTATCAATTATTAATTCCATTTGCCTGCCTCTGCCCAACTAATTTTATCAACCTCAGAAAGATGGAAGACTGCCTGAATGCCCACACCAAATCTTGGGAGGTTAAGCTGCTGAAATATTTGTTTCTGAATCATTTATCACTCGGGTAAAACACTTCCTGCTCATGTATGTGAACAAAGAAGGTGAACTGTGTGTATTCATCCAACTCCAGCCATCTGATTCTGGTTTGCCTGGCTGCAAGCCAGTATCTTGTTTCTAGTGACACTGATTTAGGTACTGACCATTTCCAAAAAACCCAGACGGCTTTTGCTTGTTGACTGCAGTCACCAAGCCATCATCATGATCAAAACAGATTCTTTCTCTATGTTCTCCCCAGCTGGAGGAGCTCTACCAAGTGCTAATCTCCCCACTTGCCTCTCAGCAACCTCCCAGCGCACTTTGTCAGCGCTGCTCCTAGCTCTGTTTGGCGGTGCTGGCAGTACAACAGGTCCCAAGTCATTTCCTGGGTTTACCCTTGCTCTACAGGTGGGATTATGCTGAATGAACAAGGAATAGTCTTTTGCTGAGTGCTGTTCAGGGACTGTGTTAGTGTGCTCCTTCCTGAGTTAGCTAATCTCTGAGATATGGCCTTAGATTTATGTAGGTAGAAAAATAAACCAGAAATCCTCCTGTCTCTCCACGAACATGCTGAGGTGGAACACCAGGATGCTGCCCAGGGATGATGTTGCTGCAGCTCCAGAACATGAGGCTGTCCACATACAGATTTCCCTTGGCACCATTAAGTGAATTTGAAAACCAGTTTGATTTCAGTCCATATAGGCAGAAAGGTGGAAAAAGGAGTCAAAAAGGTATTTCCTCTACCTGGAATGGTACTTCGACTTGCCGAGAGCTTTAGTAATGGCGGAAGGAGTAGATCGTCTTCTTTGGACTATGGGCTTCATCTTCTGGAAGACAAAAAGACATTCCAGTTATCCTGGGCACCTTGGAAGTGGATCTTCTCACTGCACTCTACAAGTTCTGTTTTTATCTAGTCAGCACTCATGAAACCTCAGCACCGAGCCATGATCTGTGCTTTCGGACACTTCTCTCCCCTTCCTTATTTTTTAAAGCACTTCTCAACTCTCACATTTATGTGGGACACTTTTAAACTTTCCTAACTTGAAATGCTTCCAGTTTTCACAGCCAAAACTCAAAGTAATGACATGAAATTAAGCAGATAAAAAACGACAGGCTGAAGGTCAGGAAAAACTTCCTAAGACTTGTGCCATGGAATAGTTTATTAAGCGAAGGTATAGAAAGCAAACTTAAAACTGGACTGGACAAAGTGGTGGACAGCATATAATACTGTGAGGAGCCATATTTTATGTGCTAAAGTAATAGATGAGCTTACTTAGTAGATTTTTCTCTATTTTAATTTTCTGTGATTTACATTCAGCAAATAGACTGTTAATAGTCCCCTCTCCAGGTAGTGTGGCCTGAAGACATTTGTGTATTTTTTAACAGCCACTGCCACCAAGCCTTATGTAACACAGAAGTGAGGTGACTGTAATAGTGACAGTTTGAGTTAGATGTGATAACCAGCTCAGTTAACATATACACACAAAGGTCACAGGCCTCATTTTATTTGCTAAATGAATTTTGTACTGGAGAAAGATGACAAAATTTAGATCGAGAGAGAAATCCTTTCATCTATGGCTCTTGCTTAGTAAGCATAGGAAAATCTGTCCCGCAGTTATTTCTAATACCAGTGGTTTTCTATGTTAGAGCTTTAATTACCGGGGAGTTTAGAGTATGCTGAGAATTATTTATCTTTCGCCTTCTGAACCTATCAAAAAAGGGACTATCCTAAGAGTAAAAGAAAGCAGGGTTGCTGATTGAGGAGAGGTCCTATGGAGAAAGCATATTCCTTTTATTAACTCTATACTTTTCAAACTCTGTGCTGAATGCAAACAGTTACTGCATGTGAGCTCAGCTGTCCCTTCTCTGAGCACACAATGCTATTACATTAACATGATGTTCTTAGGACATTAGAGGAAAGCATTATCCTCATTTTGCTGATGGAAAGGCCAAGAACAACGCAATTAGTGAATCTGGATGCCTGGTGTTCAACTCATTGGACCTAATTTTTCTGAGCAGACAGAAAGGTTGGTTGAGGAGCCTGGTTTGAAGCACTGTTCCTGCTCACCCTTGCTGGAGCTACAGGGGATCGGTCTGGCCATGTCTGTCTCCAGGGATTAATGTGAGGAATCCCAGAAACTAAGAACAGGGCATTAGTGACCACTTCAAAAGTCAGTGGAAGTGATTTACCACACTTCAGAAAGGAAATCTGTGGCAGAGGCTGGCATGGAGTCCAGCTGCCACGGAACACGCACTCCTCCTCGTGTCTCATTTAATTTACAATACACTTTTCGACTTCTGCGACCGAAAGACCAGGGAATTCTACAGGCAAGAGCTTGCTACAACACAGGGTCCCAGTTTGTTGCCCAATCATGTCCAGCAGAGCTCTCAAAAGCACAGAGGACCTTGTGAAAAAGAGCAGATGATCATGTGACTCAAAATTGGCGTGGGACTGCAAGCACAGTTTAATAAAACAACTTCCTAATGTGCGAATATTCAGCTTTGCAGTACCAGTAGTGCATCAGTAGGTTCCCTGGGTACATGTCCCTGTGTACAGTGACATTCCCCGATACGACCTTGCCAGGCAAAGATCTGTCTTCAGAAGTTTCACAGAGAGAACCAAATAAAAATAACATCAGCTCAAAAATGTTTGGGTTTTTTTTCTAAAAAGAGCCCCTACTAAAACAGAACATCTGGCTTTCAGTGGTGCCTTAACAGGATAAAATGTTCCTGCAAATGTAGTACAGCAAAGCATCAGTCATGCGGTATCTTAGGGCAGGAGGAAAGGATGGTCTGGTGGAAAACCCCGGCAGGCTGTCAGCTGCAAAGGTCGCCTGGATGAATCCAGCAGGCGTGCAGGGTGACCAGCTGCCTCTGTGTGCCAGGAGCACTGCAGCAACTTCTTGAATGGCACCGTAGTAAAACCTTGCACGTGACAGGATACATTTCAGGGGAGGTATCAGAGAGCCAGCGCTGGTGGATTTCTTCTCCTGACCATTAGGAATGGCTTCAGATTTTATCTGCATGGCGGCAGCAATGCCTTCCAAGAAGCCTTGTCTGACCACCTACTGCACTTCTCCAGAGGAGTCTGAGGACTTGTTTACTCGCACCACTCCCAGCAGGCACTGCACACAAGAAACACAAAGCCTCTGTCTCTCACAGGAGTTCTCTGGAGTGTCCACAGCCCCAGCACCTGTGCTTGAGCAGAGCTGGCAGTGGCTGGAGGTGTTGGCTGGTGCTCCATGGCCTGGGGCTAACCAGAGTGCTGGCGGCATCATGCATTGCTTTCCAATGAAGGGGGGACTTTGCTGTGCTCCTCCCTGTCAGAGCCAGGGAATGCTTTTGCTGGAAGTCAGCTCTGCTCACATTAACCAGGCACTGGAATCGGAGAACCACAAAAGGGACACGGCGTAATCTTGGTGCTGTTTTGATGCCATGGAAACAGATACTCGTTTACCCAACATACTCCGAAAGTGCTTGAACACTTGCAACACTCTGGACCCTGTTTGTGCATTACTCATCTCTGAGCTGCCAATTTTAGCTGTGTGTTTCTTGGCACCGGGGAGGTTCTGAGCCTAATGCCCCTCATTCCAAACCCATGTATGGCCTACGCTATCATCTCAGCTGGCTAGCAAAAGCATTTCGTTTTTTTTTCTCCCACTGGCCTCTGCACTTGAGAGTTAGTCTTCAGATAGTTACGGGGGGATGGAGCTGAAAAAAAAATGGCACCTGCTTAGAGCAGGGTGGACTTTCCCTCTCTCAATAGCTGTAGCAATGTCTGTGGCACTGCAATACTGCTGTGTGGTTTGGTTCACACTCGGAAATGAAGACAACATTTTTTAAATAATGATACCTTTCTGCAAAATATAAATTGAAATATTTGTTTCAGAAACACTGATACACCGTGTCTTCAAAAACACCATCTGCATTCTTTGACTCTAGGAATACTCTCATCACAGCATCGGAGTGTTGTGTCAGAGCAGATGGCTGAGCACTGTTATTGATCAACTGAACCCAGTAAAAGCACACTTCTCAGTGTTCTACTGGAACAGAGCAAAAGTTATTGTATACATGTAGCCCACAGTTGGTTATTCAGCTCTCAGGCAACATTAAAAAAACACTTAAGAATCCAGTTAAGAGCACAGAAACAATTAACCGATCCCTTGGGCTTGGATCCATCCATGTGAGAACAACTGCTGCTGCTCTTCCATCCAGTAATGAGTTTATGTTAGATGGCATTCCTGCAGAAGTATCTTAATGAGATAATGTGAGATGCTTCTGCCTCCTGCTCTGTTACATCTCCTGTTTATGTGAGTGCAGGATACTCTTACAAAGTGTCTTCATAAGATTGCAGTTGCACTTCTAGATAGAAAACCCAATTAGAGAGAGAGAGAAAGAAAGAGAAGGGGAAATGGTTCACTCCATAGAGGAAATAGGGCATTAGGTTACCTGAACTAAAACCAACTAGCCTTGCCATTTTATATTGATTTATACTTAATATGATCTTAAGGAAGAGTGCATTTGCATGGCTGCTGACTCCTTCACCCCTTGTCCCCAGACTTCAGCTACCACCTGAGAAACTGTAAACTTGAATATGACTCCACAGCCAGGAGAAGTTTTAGCAGTGGCTCCAAAAGCTGCTGTCCTGCAGTCATTCCCCCTTGCCCCAGGATGGTGAAACCCACTGCAGGGCACTCAGTGCCACCCTACTGGGAGGCAGCATCAGGCATGCCTGCCTGCCTGCCCTGCATCTCATCCAGATATGCCATGCCACTTTCTGCCAGTCTGATCTTGGGGGGATACTGGCTTGAAAAGCTACACTCCTTCTTATATCATGCCACCAGGTCCTTAGAAGATGACTTGTTTTCTTGTCAGTCTTGATTCCCTGCCCAGCTTGACACCCAGAATAAGATAAAAATCTCTCCAGTTCTCCTCCTAATGTTCCTTAGAAGGTGAGTGCTTGGAGTTCTAGGACCAAGACGAAAGCCTGGGCTATGACTTGGTTCCTGTGCTGGTTTCCCAGTTCCCAGCCAGGGAAAGATGCTGTATATAGCAGAGGTCTGCAGTGCTGAAGGTGATCATGATCAGGCATCGTTAACCAGCTTCCTTCCAGCTCACTGCCAGGCAGGCAGGCAGGCCAGTGCCACTTGACAGGGAGAAGGCTCCAAAGTGGAGTGGGCCCTCCAAAAAAACATGCTGTGAATGAACCAGCTTCTGAGAGGAGCAGCTGCTTCCCATGGGACTCCCGGCCTGCAACCCCTCGGAAAATTCAGTGCCCAAAAGAAAGGAGAAAAAGTGCAGCTGTCTTATGAGCTCTTTGGGATGAATTTTGTCAGCACAGGCATGTGGTGTTAACATTTCCTTGTGAATGGTAGGGGGAATCTTTAACTCTCCTGCCTTTAACGCTTTGAAATCCTTAAGAACCATAATTAGCCTAATTAATCAGAGGGGGAAGTGTAACATGATGTGGGGTGGCCACAGCCCAGTATTTTATTTGTGGATGTGAGTCCTTTCAGAGAGACAGGACAGGTTTTTATGTAAACTCAGAGCTAAGATACTTGGGTGTAGATATTTATCTAAGCTGTTTTATACAAGTTGTTTTATATAAGTTGGTCTTCCCCTGTTGTTTCACTAATTGCTTCCCTCCCCCTTACTGCTAAATGCAGCTCCAACCAAACTCAAACATTTCTTAAAATATGCAGAGCCTGATGGCACTAAATCAGTCTGCAAGGACACACTTTGAAACATTTCCTTTCCTTCCAAGAAAAGGAGCCCTGCTGGTTTATTTTAAAATATCCCATATAAGGGAGACTGGAAGAAACAATTCTCTGCTGCCAAAGGCTGAGTGGGTTTTCCACTTAGAGGTGGATTTGGATTAGTTTGACTCAGACTAATCTGTTCCATGCCACTTTTTTTTCCCTGCTCCCATGAATTATATGTGCCTGCAGAGCCTTCCTCAGGAGTCTGGACCAACACCAGCAGTCACATCAGCAGTGGATGACAATGGGAGAGGATGTCCTGCAAGGCATGGAGGGCACTGCTGTCTCATGGAGCATTGGAGGTCTTCCCAACAGAAGTGGGTCTTTCTGAACAGCTGATGTAATGGTCCATGTTCTTAAATGATACTAGGCTGGACCTCAGATCAGGACATTTGGGATTTGTCAAGGCTTGGGTCTGTGTTTCTGGCTGCTGAACACAGCCTTGCCCACATGGCACTGTTCTCCACCAGCAGCATCCACGCCTGGGGATGAGCACGGGGGTTTGGTCCAGTGGCAAAGCACTGCTGAGGGTCCAAAAACAAAGTGAAACTCCCACAGGTCACTCAAACAGTAGAAGAGGTACCAAAAATGGGGCACAAAAGCTTTAAGTGGGAAGACAAGGCTGCAGCTCCTGTTCATCAGCTGTGCTTCTGTAAACGCTTTGGGTGCTCACCTGGAGCTCTCTGCACTGCCTCGCTGCAGCATCCAGCACTGGACTGATGAAATGGTGAAGTGAAAACTGATCAGCAGAAGAATAAAAACCCAATCCTGCTATTTCCAAGCCTCACCCTGCTGATCGTGTTGGTGGACGGAATCTGAGAAAATTATGAGCAACTGCTGCTGAAAACACCCATGGGTAGTCTTGTCTTTGGAAATCTGAAGGTTCGGTCAGAGACGGGGTGTCTATATATCCTGGGACAACAACAGAAAAAGCACTGCAAGAAAAATAGGATCAGGCTCTGAACATCTAAAGGGTGCACTAGAACAAGGTCTTTTTTGCATCAATATCAATTTGAAGAACTTTGAGTAACACAAATGCAAGTCTCTTCTCTGCAGCCAGCACAGCATACTGCTAATTGATGGCAACTGAAGAGATCAACAAATATTGATGTCAGTTTAGAAATACTTCTGTAGTTAGTGCTTCTGGCCTGGCGAGAAACTAACGGCCGCTAGAGGAAGCACGTCCCCCCTCTGGTAACAGCACAGGAGGCCAAAAGCAGTGGGAGTAGTAAAACCTTGTTTTGTAAAATGTCTTTGTCTCTTCTTGGAGGCCCCAACTGTTTGGTTGCAATTCTGATGTCCAGGGCTGAATACATTTGAAGTATTTATTGACAATGGATTTGACCGAACAGCTGCCGCCTGTCAGGACTCTCCTGCAATGTTTATTCTCATGGTGAAAACCCACTGCAACAGATTCCCCTGTATCTTTTGACAGATCTTTATAGTGGGACTCAATTCTCATCCCTTTCCTTCCTTTGAACCCCAAGAACCTCTCACAAGGAATTCTTGTCTTTATAGCTCTGAAGAAAACCTCTTCATAGCTCTACACACACATGGTCTCTAGCATCAAGCTGTGGCGTGCTCTGACTATGAGCATGGCATAAACAATTATGGTGTGACTACCAGAAAGACTCATATGGGAAATAGGTGGGGGCACATTTTTATAAAGCCCTTTAAACCACTTAATTCAGGCTGGCACTCTGAGGTAGAAGTTTCTGTTGTAAAGCTGGATGTATATATAACATTACAAGGGAACTTGCTGGGTTTCACAGTATAAAAATTCATCACTGAGGCCAAAGTAAATTAAGAATTGTGGTCTTTCTTTAAAAATGCAAATAAATAGTTCACTGGATTGAGCCTTGGCAAAATGAAAAACCTGCAGAGCAGCCAAACCCGAGGAATAGAAAAATGTAACACATTCCTTTGTGTCTTTAAAGTGACCCCCTTCTCCTCCACTCTCTTAGGTCAAGATTCCTCCCACTGCCATATAAAAATTAAAAGACTCATGGACAGCTGGGTCTGCCCAGCTACAGAATTACTTCAGCCTTTCCAAAGGGCTCCTGAAGTTGAGTATGCTGGTCCAAGGCCTGCCAGGGCCCAGGTTAACTACCAGTGCATGAAATGTACAGTACCCGCGCTCGGCGTGTGATAGAGGAAGATAAAAACTGCACAAAGCAGAGCAAGTGTGAACTAGTTTACGAGGCAGTAGTTCTTCAGGTCCACTGAGCAGACAGTGCCTCTCCACTTGAATGCCAGGGTATGAATCCTCAAGTCTCCCTGGCCACACATCCAATGCTGCCAAGTTGTGAGTGGTCCAACAACACGTGCCTGACAGACTGACCAGTTACCACCTTTTTACCTGCCTTGGCTTTCTCCCAAGGGTAGAAGCAGGCTTGTTTCCAAGCCAGCTTCCCCCAGCCCTAACACATGCATGAACTGTGCTCCCCAAGTTCCCAAATACAAATGATGTTGTTGCAGGCAGAGGGTCAGTAGGTGACCCCATCTTCTCCACCAGGTAACTGCCAGCAGCCTTTGGTGGCCAGCAGTTTAAGTGCCTTGCACATGTTGCAAGTCTGGTGTTTCTCATCTATTCACAATGACCAAATCATTTCATTTGCGGCTCAGCCATGGAAAAGACCTTGAAAAGAAGGCTGCTCCGTGCATCTGGATTTCATTAGAGATGAACATTAATCCCTTTATGCCTTACAAGCATTCTGTTAGCATTATACAGACTTGGGGTTGTTAAAATGTATTCTCAGAGCTGGCTGGCTGAAACATGGGTTAATCAGCAGCACCTCTGCTAGCACACGCACTGGGAAAGGCATTTTCCTCTTTCTGTTGCTTGCTCATCTGCCTGTGGGCATCAGGCTGGGCAACACACTTATTAGTCACATTCACTGTCTCCTCAAAACTCATGATAAATTTGTGATGAATTGTAGGATTTAATCCCACAGAATTTTGCTGTTGATGGAAATGAAAAATAGCCCTCCCAGCCTCAAGTGAGGACCCAAACATCATGAATTGCAGCAGAGCTGCAAGCCTGAAGTTACATGAGCTTGGGCAAATAGAAGTAAACTTTGGCTTAAACAACTGCACTTTTTGCCAGTTTTTGGAGATAGAGGAAGATGTTAAGGGTTGAACAGTGACAGAGGCCAAGAGACAGACATTGCTGAGCAGCTAGGAGAGAGTCAAGAATAGAAAGGCAAGCGGGACCATCATTATGTGAGCTCGGCTCTCATAAAAACAAAAGGTGTGAAGGAGGGGCCTGAAAACACAGCCTGAAGAGCTGCTAGGGGCTGGAGGATGAAAAGCTCAGGGATCAAATAAACCGGAGGCCAGAGGACAGTTTGCCAAGTGAGGCTAACAAAGAAATATGCACATTCTTATAGCTAAAAGGTCTTGCTATGAACCAGTGCAAGTCATGTGGCCTTAAAGAACATGTCCTAGTTGTTTGATGGCACAAGAGGTGTAAAAAAGATAAGCAGTAGATTCAAACTATTTGCATTAAGTTCCTTACACGAGGCTGTTATAATTACTCTGTAGGAACAACTGCCGCAAGTTGCTGCAGAAACTCACAGATGAGCCAAGGAGAAGAAATTATTAAGGCAGAAAATGTCTTGTTCCACTGAAGTAAATGATAAAATGCCATTGCTTTGCAGAGACTAGGATGTGTAAGAGCAGGTACAGCATCTGCACTGAGTCAGACAAAGGCTAGTAGCACAGTGACTCTTCATGCCCTGTGCCAGGTTACAGGCTGGGCTCAGGGAGGCAGTTTTGCTCGGTAGGACAGAGGGGCAGAAAGAAGGAATCGTGACACAGGGGTGGCACCTTCTGGGAGCACTCGGCCTGTACCGACAGCAGGGACTGCGAGTGGCCGTGGGGCTTTTTGGAGGCGTCAGTCCCTGTGCCTCTCTTTCTGGTGCAGCCTGAAGGGGCAGGCAGTGGAAAACTCGAAGAAGCAGTCTATTTAAAGACAGCTATTCTGATTCATATATTATGCCTCGTCTTTCTTTCTCCCAGAATTTTCTTCTTTTTGCAGAAGAGCTACCTAGACAGAATTGATATTTTCCATCACTTTGCTGTTATTCCCTATTGGGTTTATCAGTTTTCAGGTAGAAGATTGTCCTGAGGCAGCACAGTAGTTTCCTCATTTGCTTCATGCTCTACACAAGAGCAGGTGCTGTACACACCTCTGCACACACGCACATATGCACAAAGCTCTCTGTCCAATAAATTTCCCAAAACCATGTCAGGCAACTTCATAAACCACACTAAAACAAGCCTTTCATTAGGATTGTGAAAAATAAGTTTTAAATCACAAAAACATCCTGTTTTGCTTCAGTTTCTCTCTCACATGCCATGAGCCGGACTCCACCCTACCTGTTTTCAGAGGGGCTAACTATGGGTGCCGGGTTTTGGAAACTTTCGTGTCCTTATCTGTCCAGCCATTTGCTCTCAGGGGAACAAGACAAGGGCAGCACTGTGGAGACAAGAAAAGAGGGGCTGATCCCCTGCGCCCATGTGCACCTATCCCCATGCCACTCCTTTTTCCTGCAGCTCTAAGATCCCTCAGGTGAAAATGTGGGGAAATGAAAGATGAACAGAAGTGGGGGTCCCTGTATTTCTTTTGAGGTTTGTTTTTTTTGATTGGTTGGTTGGATTTTTTTATTCACAGTGACTGCCAGAGTCTCAGCCTCTGGCTGAAATGGAGAAGGTGCTGTTAGGCAGACTTGCTATGCGCTCTACTATTTCTGACACTTCCACAGGCAAGTCAAAGAGAATATCCTGAGGCAGCACCAGGTCTCTGATCAGAATCACACAGAGAGGTGGGGAGCTGGCCCGGCAGATTTCCTGTCTCATCTGAGAAACCAGCCATGCAGATCAGATGCGTACCACACTTGAGTACCACCTCTAGATGATCTCTGCACATTAGCTTCCAGCGAGAGGATAGGAGTTGTCCCCTGGGTAGCACTGCCAAACAGGTGAGGTGCTGCTGGTGCTCCAGAAGCTGCTGGGGGTGTGTGTCTGAGTCAGGTGCAGTCTGACATAAGTGTGACCATACACAGCTGCAAGCAGGACACAGGACTGAGATGCTCAGTGCTGCCACAGGTGTGTTTGGAGATACCTGTATTTGGATCTGCTGGGGTGCTGCCTGCTGTGATGGTGGCACTGACAAAGGTGGAGGAGTGAGCGATATGCGGATGAAGGTGAACAGAACAAATAAAGAAGTCTGGGGACATTTGTGAAGTTGCTGGCATGACAGAGGGTGAAACAGCCGAGGGGTGATGAACCCGGGTCAGGCAGGAGGGTGGAGTGCAGTGTGCTTGATGCAAGGGTGTCCGCAAGTGGCTAAGAAAGGATCCACAAGAAGGACCTCTGCATCAGAGCCCCAAATCAAAAGCTTCTTTCTTATAAGCAGCAGGGGATCTGAGATCCCTTATGGCTATTCGTGGAGAATGAACATCCACTACGTCTTCAGGCTAATTAAGAGAAACTGTATCAATGGTTCATTCCTCAACATTGCTGATACCTATGAAGTTAAACCAGTCTGACTATACAGATGCTCGTCGCATCCCCTGGTTACAGTCTAAAAGATTTCTAGCCCCTGGAGCTAGCTCCTCTGCAGAAACAAAGCCACACACTTCCCATTTCTGGGGACAGCCTAGTTGAGTTATAATGAACAAAGCTGAAGCACCAAGCAGCATATATGGTCCCTACTATGAATGCCAAGCTCACTTAGACCAGAGCATACTGAGCAGTCTACGGGTGGGTTCAGACAAAAAATAAAGTGCAGCAGCACTTAGGTCAAGAGAAAGGAACTGTGTTCAGTGCTGTAGATAGACAGAGCTTCACTAAGCACCACTGAGAGCTGCAGGAGAGGCAGAGACTATTACGTCTAGCCTAGCCAAAATTAGGTTAGGCACCCACGCGAAGTGTGGTATTGTGTCTGACAGGGAATCACAGCTGACTCTCAGGAAATGTAAATCTTTTTAATCTAATATGCGTTACTATTTGTTTTCCTCTGGAAAGGAATCCACGTTCGTTTTTAAAACATCACTAGATGGCGATGAATAAACAGGCTTCCCAGTCAAACTAATGGCCTGTACCAGCAGAAAGACCTTTGAGGAAACTGTTTAGGTGCGGACCTTGCAGCGAAGGTTCAAGAGGTCTATGCATATTTAAAGGCCCTCCTGACCACTGCCTTACAAAGTAAACATTTGACTTCTCTTTAGCTGTGGCCTGCAGAGCACCAGCACAGGGGCTTGGGAAATGGACCCAGGAACTTCCCTGCAGCTGGGCATGAGCTGTGCCAGGTCTCAGCAAAATGGCAGCTGTCCCATGACCAGGAACACTGCCATTTATACATACTCCATCAAGTAGCTCTGGCTTAAAGTCACGCTGGACAAAACAATGGCCAGGTCTTTGAAGAAACTGCTGGAAAGGCTGAGGTGCGGTGCCTGGCAGTGCTCTGTGCATCCCAGGGAATATAACCCAGGCAGGAGCTCCCAGGCCCTACTGCTCTAGCCATACCAACGTGCAAATAACTGTGATGTTGAGGCAAAGAACATGCTGTGGAAGGCACACGTTTTCTGACTGGGCAGGTAACGTGGAGTTGGCGCATCACAGCAACACTCTGGGTTACACAAAGGCATCAGCAGACACAGCTCTTGTTAGGAGCTCTCTGGTTGTGGGCCCCCTCCAGCCCTTGGCAAGCACTAAAAGAATGACAACTAGTTGAGGATTTTTTATTTTCTTTAACAGAACTTTCTATTTATTCCAGTGGAAACTCCCTGCAAGGAAAATAGTTCCACTCAGCTACTGTTTGTTTTGGATGACTTGTTTGAGAATTGCAAACTCGCATTTTGAATAATGCTTTGAGTTTTCCCTCTTATTTTCCATTATTCCCGGCTAGCCCCAAGCTAATATGATATTCTGTTTGTTCTGTTACAGTGAAAGAATCCCCAAGGGCGGCTGTCGTTCGGTACGGCCAGAGCACCTCCGCCTACCAGCGCGCTCTGCTCTCTCCCCCAGCGCCACCGCTTCGCTCGCTCCAGGGGCGGCTGCACGTCTCCCGGCGAGCCGAAACCCCTGGCAGCGGCAGAAGGGCTGCTGCGCCTGGCACCGTGTCCTGACACGAGAAAAGTGACGCGGACTTGACCGCTCTCTTGGAATAACACCGGAATGCAGTCGCGCCGCGATTCTGCCCCCCCTCTGGACAAGCGATCCTGCACACGCGCCTCAAGCGGAGCAGCTCTCGGGACGCCGCGCTGCGCAGGCTGTCAGGTTAATTCCCTTCTGACCCCCTCCCGAGCCGGGCGG
>VWZY01003860.1:327689-368612 GCA_013399075.1 Chloroceryle aenea | reverse complement strand
CGCCGGCGCCCGCCCGTCCTTCCGGGGCCCCGGGGAGCAGCCCGGTGTGGTTTTTTGCTTTTTTCTTTCTAATCAGGACGAGGTGAATATTTGTGGGAAGCTGTGATTTGCCACCAGTGTTGCTGGATCTTGCAGCTTTTCGTGTGCTTTTGACAAAGCCTGCGCTGCTCCCCTTTGTAGCTCTCTTCTCTTACTAATTATCTGCGCTGAACTTTTTGCGACTTAATATGCGGGTTTTACCTTAATCTCATTTTATTGTTTAATTAGACGCAGCTCTTCCTGCATCAGGGCAGGCAGCTGGCAGATGACCTCCAAGGGAACTTGTGGTGTGCACGCGGTGCAGATGGAATATGTGGGCTTCTTGTCTATCATCCCCCTTTAGTGCTTGACCCTAGGAGGGGAGTTGCTACCTCATTTTGAGAAGGGCTTGCTGACCATACTTACTGTATTTTTTTTTACTTCTCACTGGCCTTTGAGCAAGGAAGACAGTTAATGGTAATTGTGCTAATAGATTTTATCGTGAAGTTATTAGTGTTACTGTACTGTACAGGGCTGAATTTTTGCTGAAAGACACCGTAAGTAGGAGCTTAAGTGCCACTGAAAGTTAAAGAATAACTGGGCAGCTAAAGCCAGTAGGCACTGGAAGTTCTCACTCCAAGATTTTTAAGGCTCTTGTCATGGGAATGTTTTGTCATCACAGAGTTGAGAGGTATGTAAATGCCTTCAAAGAACAGCCCAAAGTCCTTGTGTCCTCCATTACTGGCACTGCTCCAGGTGGGATCTGCCTGGGTGGCTGTCTCACACGCTGAAGTATGGACATTTGTTTTTGAGAGACAGGATAAGCAGTAGGGCCCAAGTGTATTCCATTCCTGAACCTCTCCTTATTTCGCTGTTGTTGTTGTGGGTTTGGGGTTTTTTTTTGGTTGTGGGTTTGGTTTTTTGTGGTTTTTTTTGTTGTTTTTTTTTTTGTGTGTAGGAAGTTTCCTTTAGAAAGTTTGCTATCTGCACGGCAGGGAAATTTTTGTCTCTGTGGAGAAGTCTATTTGTGTTGAGAAAGAAGCCACTCGGGAGCCTGTTCCAAGGTAAACATGTTCCAAGGGTGGATACTTTCACAGTTCTGTCACTTTGAGAAGTATCTGTGCTGTAAAACTCTCTCTAGTGCTGTGATGAGGAGCACGCGTTACATGGGGAAAACGTACTCTGTGCTATTTTATCCCTTTCACCTCATAGTCTCAGTCCTGCAAACAAGTCCTTAAAGCGTTAAACTGAAGCATTTAAAACCCCAAGCGCACCACACTCAGTCACACGGGCTGTCCTGGGGAGCCAAGTGACTTTTAAAAGCTATAAAGAAATATGAGGAATGCTTTATTTCCCGCGTGGTACACTGTGGTCGGATCTGTTTTCTCTATGCGTACAAGATTTGAGAAGTTGCCATTGTCAGTAATGACATCTCCTCTGTCTCTAAACAACCCTCACAAATATTTTTGAACATAAGAGAAATTTTAGGAAATTAAAGAATAGCTGCCCCCCAGCTGTGTGTGTTTTGTCTTTAAAAAGACAAAATGAGGCAGCCAGCCTCCCCCTGACTGGGTGTCATGAATCGTGCAGTGTCTCCCCACCAGCTCTCTCTCATTCTCCTGGGAAACACACCTCAGGAGGCCTTTCCTGGGAGCAAAAAGGTACAAACGGGCCAGAAAAATGTAAGACTGCAAACAATACTTATTAGTGCTTTTCATTCATATTTTTCCATTTCTGGTGAAGTGGATCCACAATCCTGGTATGGCTCTGGCCACTGTCTTGCTACAGCAACCATCCTACGAGTCAAGTGGCACAGCCTTTCCCAGAGGAGCAATCCAGATAAAAATTTTTGAGCTTTTCTTTCCAAAGTAGCTCTTTCCTTAATTGAGTGAGCAGAATAAGTTTCCTTTGCAGTTACAAGTTCCTGTGAATTATGACTTTAACAACACTCGTGTTAATTAAAATGCTTTAGATCCTCTGAGCTTATTACACTCTCACTGGTGGCTTGGTGGAATTCAGCTGTGATTCTTTGTCTCCATCGCATGGGCACAGGGTTTCAAGGTACCTGTTTAATATAGATCAGCGAAATGCATCAGTAACCAAGAGAACATTTCTCCTAAATTTTTGAGCAAACTTCGAGGATGTTGTTCCCTCCCTTTTGTCTCCTGTCCAAGAACCTTCCATGAACGATCATTTCTGAAGAGCAGTTAATCTTCGTGTGAAAAGGCTCTGAGATAGTCTGGTTTTCTCGAACTAGTTTGTTTCATGGCATCACAGCAGCCATGTAGAGGATCAGATATGGAGAAAGGAAATAGCTGTATCATGCTGAGGTACAAATGCTGAGGCACTCTCTCCAAAGAGCAGAATTAGCCATACGGAAGGTCACCTCTGCTCGGGCTGCCTTTGCTTGTGACTTTGTTGCTCCACTCCATCATCTGCCTGTCTTCCTGAATCACTCTGCAATGTCGGGTTGGTTTTGGTGGTTGTTTTCTTTTTTTCCTTTTTGGAACGTGAATACACATACAGCATTTTTTTAAAGATATCCCTTCTCCAAGCCAGCCAAATTGGCTGCAAGCCTGGATATTATAGGCAGGAATTCAGTTCTGGAAATCTGACAGCATCAATGGTCTTTAGGTCCCTGGTGTCTTTCAAAGGGATGCTGAATGTCAGTGCTCCACTGAAACAGCTTTTTCTAGCAGCAAAGCCCATTTCCAAACAGATCAAAACCAACTTGTTGCCCTTAGAGTAAGTTATTAGAGTCCTTAAAAAATAAAGAACCTGACACCCCCCACCACCCCAATAAAACCCCAACAGTTGGAATTTGTTTTCAGAAGGACATTCAAGATAAATTGCTTGACAACTGTTGCTCCAAATCATTGTGCCTTAGAAGTATGAAAACCGTGTGCATTATAACATGGGAGGCATCTCAGATGGACACCATTCCACACCCCTGGCCCCATCTACATTAGACAATAAAGCATCAGCCAAGGGATTCCTCTCCCGTGCAGTTGTTTCCTTTGCTGCTTATGGATTTGTTTCAAAAAAATAGTGCAGCCCAGTCCTCAACCTCCTGGTGCAGGCAGGGAAGGGCTTGGAATACTTCCCTTGTCTATGGGACATGGCTGAAAACGTTGCTCTGCTGCTCTCAGATGTTCTTGATCCTGTTGGACGGGCAGCAGCGATGAGGTCTCTGTCTGACAGGAGCAACTCAAATGGACACAGGCCAGTGATGAACAGAAGTAAATTTCTAAACAGATAGGAATATTTTGGTCTGATGTTTTGGAGTTTTTATTTGATAGTGCACAGAAACTATTTGAGAGAGTCTGCCAAGACACGGGATCAACAAACACGTTCAGTGTGCTCCTGGGTTTGCTTTCCACTGCTGCAGAAACACGCCGTGACTGAGTGCAGCACGCCGCTGCCACTGCCGCCTGCGCTCGTAATGCACGGGTGGCCAGCGGTCCTAATTAGCTGTTTGCTGAGCAAAAGTAGGGGTCAGCTAAGGAACTTTTCCATGTCTGGCACTGTGCTGACAGTGAGCTGAAACTCGGGAAAGTTCCTCCTTCCCTTCCAGCACTGCCACAGGCTGTGGCTAAGAGCAGGAAATTGGGTTAGCTGGGGCATGGATCAGTCTGTACAAAAACCCGTGTTCCCGTGCTGTGGATTTTGATGATAACCTTTGATGTGTGGAGGTGAGCCCATCACATCCTCCCTACGCAATGTCATGTAACGTGGTTCCCCGGGCTGGATCTTATTCACGAGCCAGAGGTTGAGCTGGCCCCTGCTATAGAAAGAATACATCCTATGGACAATTGTGTACTCTTCTCCCTGATTTACATTGTGTTTCCTTTACCAGGGCTTGCTGGCATCCTGTTTGCCTGGTTCCTTTGTCTGCTGTAGCTTCATTCTGGGCTGAAAATACCATAAGGATGTCTGTACGGTGATTTGGCATGTCTGAAGAGCATGAAAGCTACTAAAAGGAATAAATTTCCAAATGGCAGATGCTCATTCTTCTTGCCTTCCTCAGGGGAAAAAGTTCGTTTTACGACAGCCTTTCTTGCTACAGTCCTCTTCACCACCACTTCAGGCATACATCTCGCATGCAGGGTCCAGTCATTGCCCTTTCTTACCCTTGGCCTTACAGCTCATGACTGACTTGCTGCTTTGTGAAAGGCTTTTTTTCCCAATTAGCAATAGGTTCTTTCACTGCTTGGCTAGTATTCATTAGAATGGGAGGTCACATATTTTTGCTGCTAGGCCAGAAGGAAAATGTGTTTACAACATAGGTAATGTTCTCCTGCAGGTACCCCACTCCTACCCCTTCCTAGTGTGAACACAATCAGACAATATAATGATCTTTTGCAACCATCTCTAACCTGGAGTTGTGCTCATGTTTGCAATATAAACATGCAGTGTGTCTTGCCACACTGTTCATCAAGAAAACAGGATTAGAAAACACCTGACTTGTGCTATTTGGCCAAAGGGCTGTTGTTTTTGGAATCTCTTCTTTTGCATTTCCATGCACACTAGGCTTGCCAGGTCCAGTGGGTTTAAACCTTCATTTATCTGTGAGAGCAGATGGAAATACAGATGCAAAAATCCATGACCCACTGAAATCAGGGAGATAACTCACTGATTGCTCCCTGTTCCTCTGTTTCAATTAAACGTTAACTACTCGAGTAAATCATTTTAAGCAGTGTGATTAATTAGATTCTGTCTTGCTTCTATTTCATACTTAAAAGTCCTGCAGACTTGGAGGAGAAAGGCACCAGATTAGAAAAGCAGTATTTTCTAAGCAGTTTTGCAGAGATTTGGAAAGAGAAGGACCTGGAGAAGTGGTCTTTAGATCTTTACTAGTGATGGCAGAAGGAAGGCCCCCTTCCCATGCCTGTTCTTGTTATGGCCTGTCTGGAAATAGCTTGACACAGAGCTGGTGGGAAAGGGCAGGAATACGCCTATTTACATTGTGCCTGTCTTAGCTCAGGTAGAACAAAAGATGAAGACTCGGGACTTGATTCCCAACTGAGATGCTGGAGCATCTCTCCAGCACTCTCTTCTCGTGCGCTGTTTCTTGTTGAGTGCAGCTGAAATGCAGGAGTTCCCTAGATGCTGGGAGATGCAGGACTTCCTTTGATTCCTGAATAAAGGACAGGTTCTCTGAGGATTCTGCTTTGTGAAGCTGATGTTGAAGTCTTCTTCCTGCAGACTGCCCCAGCAGAATCCCTGAAGCACCAATGACTTGGCCTGTAAGATGGAGGAGAGTAAGCTTTGTTAAGGCCTTTACAAAACTCTATTAGATGTCCCAGAGCACACTGAGGGGAAGTTTTCAAGCACTGGAAATAATTTCACTTCACATTCCACCCTCCTGCTGTCTCAGTGTAACGTTACATACATTGCAGCCAGAGACTGAGTGGCCTTGGATTAAGTCCTGTTTCCAGACCTGGTCCTGAGCACTGCCTTTCATCTCTCCTTGCTGGAGGCCTGTGGAAAAAAAGTACAGCCTGAATATTTTTACAGAGGGGAGGATGCACACTGGGGGCTTGGGTTTGTTTCTTTTTGCTTTCCTTGAACTTGAGAATACTTATTGGGATTTTGTTCCCAGTTTCAAAACAAAACAACCGAGCATGGGAAATGTGAGGTCAAATGCTCAATACTCAAATACTCATCCTAAGCAAATTTAGGGTGTCAGTGGATGCCGTCCCTTTGGTGGTGGCTGATATCTGCCATAATAGCACACTGGGATATCTGTCATTTTGAGAGAAAATATGCTGAACGTTGGAAGGCTGAGGGACCCTTTTCAACACTCACTCTGTGCCAGAGCATATGAGAAATAGTTTGGACAGGTGATTAAAGCTCTGTGTTTTCTAAAATAGTTGAGAAGGAATTGCTATGGTTGTTAGACTATGCTGGTACTTTCTATCTACTCAAGGGTGGTTTGTTCAATTCGCACTGTCAGTGCCCAAGAGAGACTGGAGGCAGAGTTGTGCACTGCTGAGACCGGACGTTCAGGGAGTTGCTGCAAATCTACATGTACTACAAAGGGTCTCTAAATTGACCTCCTGGGAATTACTCCCTAATACCTTCCCAGGCTGTTCCCACCCCATGGTGACCGTGATGCTGCCTGTCCCTGGCGAGGGTGGTTAACCTACCTCCAGTCTGCCTGGGTAGGAGCAGCACAGTGCTGCTCAGCTCCTGGCAGAGCACTCCGTGTTCTTGGAACCTCCAGAGACATAAAGCCTCTAGGGCCAAGCTGTCCTGGCTGCTCTGTGATCTCCACCCAGGGGGTGAAGCATGGTGGTGCTCACAGGCTCCTGTTCCCACAGGACCTCCTGATACCCAGATTCATTTGCCCTGCCTCAGCACACATTGCCTCTGTGAGCAGGACTGGATTGCAGAGAGCAGTGCCAGCGGCAGCAATAGCTGTGGTTTGGTTGCTCCGTGTCCTTCAAGGGACACGGGGCAGGTGGCAGTCTTAAGCCCAATGTGCTGGTGGCAGTGCCCCAAGAACCATCTGTGTGCATTTCAGTGGCTGTGAAGCCACCTACAGTTTTACCCTGTGGCCCAAACCTGCCACAGAACTGCTCCCACATCATTAATGGACATTAGAGCTCCTCCCTATGCCCGTATCAGTTCATGGGACTGGTTCTTAGTGACTGGCCATTTATGGGAAAATATGTGCTTTTGAGAGTGTGAGCTCTTGCCATGGTAGCACTCTGCCCACGCAGACAGGGCTGTTCTTCTTGCCAGCTGCCAGCCTTGGTCCTGCGTACATGAGTTAGCCTTAAGAAAAGAAAAGGCAATCGGCGCATCCCGCGTGTGTTTGGAGAGGAATGCACAGCAGCCTGTGAAAATGATTTATTGCACACGTTGAGCACAAGAATGTTAGGCAGGCCCAGCACCGAGGGCTCCCTGTGGGATCAACCTGTGCTTTTCTTGCAGTCATTGCTGGGAGCAGTTCTGAGGAACCACCATCAAATAGTCATGGCTGTGAGGAGCACAATGTTCAGAGAAAAGCTAGAATTTCCATTCTTTTCCTTCCTCTCTGTCAGCTTCTAGGATCAGACTCTTCTGAGGCTCTCAGTACCTTCCTTCCAGCTCCCCTCTTTGCTCTTTTCACTCTGCCACAGTTTCAGTTCCATATTTTGTCACTTGTAGGGCAGAACTGCCTCAGTACTGGGATATGTAAGGAGAGGGTGTAGAGAAGGCAGTGAGGCTGTTCTCACAGATGCAGAGTGGTAGGAAGTCACCCAACAGATTGGAGCTGCCAAACATGAAACCCTGAATAGATATCGAGAATATTTTTTTTCACTGTGAGGGTCAGTCAAACACAGACAAGTTCACCCAAAGAGGTTAAATATCTCCATCCCTGGAGATGACTGGACTAGATGGCCTCCAGAGGTTCCTAACAACCTAAATTATTCTATAGTTCTGTGACCCTTTGCCAATATTTCACACCAAATCTATAGGATCAGCAGCCAGTGTCCATGCAGAGATTTAACTTCTGCGAGGACTGCATTTCCTGAGCCTCAGCATCTGTCCTGTTTCTCCTGTCGGTACGAAATGAGTCTGGGCTTCTGGTAGGATTGTTTGCTGTCAACAATGCTTCCCTTTCAAACTTGCTGAGCTACAAACACCGAAGTCAGTTGGGAAGTACAGATCTGGACAGCTGCATTCCTCACAGTTCGGGGATGCACAAAGCAAGCATTTGGGGTCATGTTCATGGTTAGAAGTGTGTAAATGTGACCTTGGAAGTATGCTTGGAAGTAGCTGTTACTAGTCCCTGTGTCTGCCATGCCTGATACAGGAGGGACAGAGCAGCGAATGGAGTCAGCAATCTTTAGGCAGCATGAAAATTAAGTCCTGAGAATGGCTGTGCTTGTAATTTCAAGTTTGGTTTGCCTTTTGCTCAACTAACAGAATTCACCTGTAAGTGCAGACATGTAGCTGCAGACCCCATATTTTCTGTGAGGAGCGTGTGTGCGTTTACGTGAGACGCGATGTGTGTTTGCGGCCGTATGTGGCATGTGTTTTGGGATGGGTGTGTTTACAGATGTTTTTGGCCCACTTAAAATATCTTTGGCAAGAGGCAGCGCTATGAATTTGAACCAAGCCAAACACACCTCTGAGGTCATTGCTGCCATGAGATCACCACCTAGGCGTAACGACCAGGACCTCTGAAGACTCCTCTTGTGTTTTTTTAACGTTTTCCCTCCTATTTGAAGCTGATCCAGTGCAATTACAATCCCCCAAGGAAACAAACAGAACCCTTCGCAAGCCAGAGCCGTTAAGAGTCAGGCATGGAGATGGCATGCAGGGGCTAAGACAGGGTGTGTTGCTGTGGTCCAGTTTTTCGGAAGGACTCCAAACTCATGAAGTCAGTGTAAATATCAGATTACCATGATCCACTGGAATTTTGAATACAGCCTCCTACTAGGTCACTATTTCTGTGTTTTCACTCTCTGCAGTGTATTTATGAACAAGCTTGATTTTTTTCTCTATTGTCTTCAAAATTGTTAATCTTATTTATCAGTATACTTGGCACATGTCAGCTGTTGTTCAGGAGCCTGGCTTAGAAAGGGGTCCGATCTCACATGTTGGATGTTAGCACTCCAGGGTGCTGGGGGTCAGCTGTATCCTTCTCCAAGGCATAGGGGCCAGGGCAGTCTCCAGACCAACCCAGTAGTGGGGTTTTTTGAAACCAGAATAAACAAAGCCTTGAACTGCTAAGTGTCAAAGCCATATGGAAGAGTGTGGTTGGAAGGCTACTGTGATGAAGGAGGAAGCTTTTGTTTTTCCTGTGGAAAACACTGAGACATGTGAATACATATGGTAAGAAGAAGATGGTTCATTGACTCGGAAGCCAAGAGAAATGTTCCTGGAGAGGTTGTTCTGTAATGATCCCGAAACCACCAACACCACAGCGACTCTGAAGGGCTTTGAAAAGATCCAATGTTTATTTCTTTGAAGGCATGGACAGCTCTTGCTGAACCTTGGCACCCTCCCCAGACACCCTCCTACAATTTTTCTGCTTCAGAAAAGATCGCTGGACATAGAGTGTTAACAGGGTACAATAATGGGTAGTCCCTGGGATTGGAAAAGGCGGTCAGAGCATCTGGGATGGAGTGTTCCATTTGGCAGCGTGGTACAGGCACTGCATCCATCTCTGTGCCACCCACAGACATTCTGCCTCCCATCTCCTCTTTGCAGTCCTCATACCCCCCCTCTTCTCCCAGTCCTTTTCAAGCAGACTCTCTTTATAGTCATACACAGCCTCTTCCATCCTGTTCCCACTCCCTTGCCACCACCCACCCACCCACTCTCTCTCAAATACTTTCTTCTCGTCTGGTTTTCATGTGGACGCCCCCCCTTTGTAGCCTGTCTCGCACAACATCCCCTCTTGCCTGAGACACAGACACCCTCCCTCTCCGGAGCATATGCAGAGCAGAGGCATTTCCTTTTATTGTCCACGCAGCCCCTGCAGCCCCACCCATCTCCCGGTTATTCACTGCAACAGCACATTTGGACTGGAAGTAGTCCTGCTGAGCTCAGTCACACAGACAACCCAGGAGAGCCAAGTCTTCGCCCAAAATTGCTCCTGCTTGTAGACTACTGCTTCCTGCCTATGCACCCAGAGGAAGAGGCACAGTCAGGCTTGGGCGATGTGGTGGTGAGATGCCCTTTGCTGCTCAAGGACTGTGACAATATTGCAAAGCTCCTCTCTTCTTTTCCAGAACTAATCTGGCACAGGCAGCTTCAACAATGAGTTTTCCAGCACATGCTTTCCCGTGACATCCACCTTGTCTGCAAAAATGTATGAGCATGGAGGGGAACAGATCAACATGGGAGTGTCTTCATGGATGGTAAAGCACTTGATCTCCATGCTTGAGGGTGATGGCAAAAGGGCTGGGGAGGACCAGTGGTGAGGGAGACCATCTGAGACCACCAGTTTAAGTTACACAGGTCACAGACATTGCCTCTGCAGTGCCAGCTCCATAGAGAGCCCAGGTGAATCTCTTGCAAAGTACTTATGACCTAGAGTTCTTCACTTTACCTTTAGTCTTGTTGTATTTTATTATTAAGGTACACCTTGCCAATGAAGGATCAGTGGTGCTGTACAGGGTCCAGGGACCCACTGAAATCAACTTTCATCATGTCAGGGGTTGTACAGCCAGCCAGCCAGTGGAACAGCATCCCTGTCCCAAAGGGTTCAGACTCTAGCATGGTAGGACCAACACCTGCCTTGGTCCAGAACACTTTCCTTCCCACTCCATTATTTGAAGGGTGAATAAATGCACCCCTGAACAAATAAAAGTATTAAGAAAAGGGTCTGATGCAGCATTTCTGGCCATAGCAACAGTGGGAAAACGTCAAGAACTCATGGCAGCCTTTTTGTCCAATTCTTCACACTCACCTTTCTGAAGGTCTGGAGTTGACCATGCATGGAGTAGCTCCATCTTCCCTGGGATTCAGCCCAGTCTTCAGAAAACCTCCCTGTGGCTATTGGTTTGTCCCTTATCTAGAGGACTTTTCAGCTTTGCTGGCAGCTGTTCCACTTTGAATAAGTAAAGAATTGCTTATTATAGTGGGGACTCATGTCCATTTTTTTAATGTCATCTTTAGATGATAGCTACAAATATCTAACTACAAAAGGTCCCAGTAACTTTTTTTTTTTTTTTGGTGTGTGAAGACATGCAGATCCATTGGCCTTGGAGTCTGGATATAATTCCATTAAAATTCATTAAAAGCACCATTTCCAGGTGAACTAGAGCTTTCTGTCTGGAGTTATAATGGAGCTGTGTATTTTCCATGCTCAGAATAAGAAAAGCTTTCTCTTACCACCTCTCCCATCTCACATAAAGATATATTTAGGCTTTACAATAAAGGTCTTTGCAGTTCTTGGGTGAAAAGTTCACAGTACCAAGTACCACACTGCTGCTATTATCAGTTTGGTCCCCAAAAGGATGTTGTGATGTGCATATTCGAGTGGGTAATCTTATCAGAAGGATGAACTGGTCTCAATCTTTACTCTTGGTGTGTTCGACTCCAGACTTCCCTTCAACATCTGACATATGGGTTTTATTGTTCAACTGACTTTCTTCTTGTACAAACATCCTGACTGAAGCACATGCAGAGGGAGGAGGGGAGACATTCCTCTCCATATATGTTTGAGTTTCTCTGTCTTCTTGCTGTGTGGTTCCAGGAACGCATGGAGGTCCCTGCATATTTATAAGCTCTTCCCAGCTTCCGAGGCCAGACAGTACATGCTGATGTTTTGTGGCATTTTTACCTCTAGGCCCTGAACTTGTTACAAAGTAGGATGAGATGTCCTCACCATAGCAGTGTACAGCTAAGGAAAGTCATCTCAGTTACCACTTTGGTAACAGGACAAGTTGCACCAGAAACATTCTGTGGTTCTAGGAACAAAGGAAGGGCAGACTCAGGCGAGGCTCTTTTCTTGCACTCTTCTGTCACAGGGTGAGTCTCTAGTCGTCTGTGCATTAGATCCGTAACCTGCCTCTGGGTTACACGTATGGCAAAGCTGGGGGTTCTTTGGTTGAGGTCAAGTTCATTGACAGCATAAATGTTCACAGCTGCCTTCTGCTGGACAGTGGACTTGGTTACCTGTGCCCTTGTTAGCTAAACAAATGGTCAGGTGATTCCATGTGGTTTTGACATCACCTTTATTATTAATCAGTTTATTACTAATGGGATTGTTATAATACTACAGTATTAAATTTTACATAAGCACAGAGCAAGATCTGGTCCCTCATAATCTCCTGCAAGACAAAGAGGAGGAGTGGAAGAGGCAGAGTTCACTCGGTTCACGGACTTTCTATTCTTTTTGGAAAAATTCCTGCAAACTGTGGATGATCCAGAAGACGAGGTTGGGTGGAGTATATGAAGCAGATTAGATTTCTGTTCATGTGAAGGAGGTAGGAGAAGGTATCCACTTGTCGGCACCAGGCCTTGTGTGAGATGGTAAACTATTGTGTTATATATATATTCTTTATTTTATTTTGTTTTTAAGAGGACAATAAGATCCATTATCCACAGGGCAAGAGAATACTTGTTTGTCTTTCAGTCACAATGTGCTATGGTTTTTTTGTTCCCTCAAAGAAGAGGTGAACTAGGTTATATCCTTTCTGAAATAAAAACAGTGTGAAGATCTCCCTGGCCCACCCAGGTCCTCATGGTTTTAAAACCTGCAGAAACTTCATTACCTTAAAATGACAAAACTGCAGAAAGGGCTGAGTGAAACTTTTCCAAAGCTTAAGAAAAAAAAATGAACATATTTGGGCTTATAGTAAAAGCTTTGTTTTAGTACAAAACAAAGCTAAGAATATGTTTGAGGTCTCTAAGGAACAACGGATTAGATCCCCTTTACTGCTCTAAAGGACAGACTCTGTGGGATGTCTGTTAGGTGTCTCTGCATGAAATAGTTCTCTGCTGGCTTCTTTCATCTGGGTCTTATTGAAGTTTCCCTAGGAGTAAGACTCACGGAGAGACAATATCCAATTTATAGCTTTTGGTCATGTTTTATGTTGTACAATTTCAGAACTTTCAATCTCCGTGAGAACCCCGATCTTCTTTCCTGCCTCAGTGCCCCGGGAGCAGCCGTTCTGTAGGCTGTGTTACAGTACATACACAGCTATCCATAAGCCTACAGCAAGTTTTCCACACAAATGTTGACTGAAAGAGACATAGCTGTCCCTCTGGGTCACTAAATGACTCAGGCGATGCCTGAGAATGTTGCAAGGACTCTCCCGTGCCTACCAAGCCTTCTGTGTGCTAAAACCCCTGGTCTTTCTTTGCTCAACAGCCAGCAGTCTCATCCTCGTTTGGATCTGCCCCCAGAGGGACGGTTTCTGCTCTGCGCCTGCCGAACCGAATGTGCGACCCTGTGAACAGTCAGGGAGGGAGTCTGGGGGAAGTGCATGGATGTGAGAGATATGTGGCTGGTGGGGGTTGTTTCTGCTGTTTTTCTAGCTCAGATCTGGGCTGAATTTCCTCCTCCCTTTGCTCTAATCAGTCAGCAATTCATTTCCAAGCTTTGTCATTGATTCCAGCTGGAAGCCTGCTGGCATGGCGGCCCATGAAAAAATAATTTTGCAGCTGTCCAGCATTCTGCTCCAGGAGATAGGGGCAAGCGATGGCTGGGATAAAAAGCATCCCTTAGATCACTTAACTCTGTGAGTTCAGCCAGCTTACGGTCTGGAGGGTTAATGAGTTGAGAAGGCTAAAATCATGTTTCAAAGGGCATGTCAAATGGCTGGAATGCGACAATATTCTAATGGGAAATAGCACTGTTGAAGCAAAAAGCATAAGTGCAAGCCAGAATGAAGGCTGTCATTTGACTGACATTTGTGACACAGGCCTTTGGTTCATCCCAGTCAGATGATACCTTAGCGAGTCCCGGGGCAGCAGCATCAGCACCTTTGGTGAAGGCTTGTTTGTACAGACTTTGGCCTCACGGTCCTCGCCTGGGAATTCAACCCAGTACAGAACAAATCTTCCTCCCAGAGCTGAGCTGAGGTGTGCAGACACTGCACACTTAACCCGTCTGCTTTTACCAGCTCAGTGCCTTCCGCTGATGTGTGAAAGGGGTCCTGAACAGGTTGGGTTTTCCCCAGCTACTGGAAGAGTCACTGAACTGGCACTGCAAAGACTCACCAGGATCAAACCAGGACACCCAAGTACTCCTGTGATGTGTTTTTGAACAGTTTAAGTCCTGAGGTAGATTTGTATTTCTAAGAATTTCCAATATTTTTCTGAGATTGCAAGGAAACAACATGAAAAAAAGCTTCAAGAAGGTTTAAAGGCAAAGAGGGGAAATGTTCTGGTCCTGTGCCCATTCAGTATGATTAATGGATTCTTTTAGAACATCTTTCCAAGATGAGTGGTGGGGATAGATTCTTGAAGGAATAAATCCTAAGTAATTATCCAGATATTTCTTAGTGTTAGGCACCACTTGTCACACCTAGGCCCCAAACGGTGCCTTTCACCAAAGGTTCGAGAAGGAGGCAGGAACTGTTTCCCACGCTTCCCAGAGCAGGGTGGCCCTGGGAGGTGGAATGCCAGGGGGTTGCCTGGAAGCTGGGAACACAGTCCCAGGGCAGACACTTTGGTCCTCAGCACACCGACACACGCGTGTGCACCTTCCCGCTCCCTGCCTGCAAGCAGCTACCTGCTAGTGACCCAGGTGCCCAGTCCTTCCTCAGAGAGCTTATTTAACATCCAGGTGGGAGAGTAGAGAGAAGGTGTGGAGGTGAATACAGCAGAGCCAGGTTTTCAGCTTTCCACTCTTTAAAGGGTGAGAACATAAGGGAAGATGTCAGAAATCCCTTTGCTTTGGCAGAGAGAGGGGGGGAAAAACCCCTGTGGCCTGGCTGGAAGCCAGCGGGTTTGTGCCGGCCACAGCCAGGATGGTCCTGTGCACCGAGGAACAGAAAACATTGGTGTGTGGACCCAGTGACCGGGCTCTTGGTGTGGCTGGGGAGGGTTGAAGGTGGTGCTGGCACGGGGGCATGGTGGGAGAAGGATGCACCAGCTTGCAGTGTCACCAGAGGTCCTGGCCCATGTCCCATCATCTGGCTGCACAGGGAATTCCTTTCCTCTTGCTTCAGGATGTGCTTGTGTGTGAGACACTGGCAAGGGGGTGTGTGGAATGAGGTGTGGGGGAGAAAAAAAAGACACCATTCATCTAAATAACCTTGTTGGCTTTAACGCGCACCTTCCCAGCTTTTCCTGCCCAGCTGGACAAAGGAGCTCTCTAAGCGATGCACAAGGGAAAATCCCAGTCCTCCATGCAGGGAAGCACAGAGACCTCTTGGGTAGGAGTTCTTCATAAGCACTCGGTCCCACTTTCTGTGTTTCTAGCTGCCCCTGGCTTTCCACTCTGTTTATGAATTTCCACATTCTGGACAGTCCTGGAAAAGCCTGAACACCAATCTTGCCATCCTGGAGGAGACAGTCAAAATTTTGATCTAAATGGGAAGTGAAAGGTGCTTAATCAGGCTCCTTAATCAGTAAAATATGATCATGGTGTTGAGAGTTCAGTTCATGGCCCGCCCCACCCCAAACCTGTAGTGAAAAATCCAGCTCTGCTCACTGACATATGTGTCTTCAGCTCATTTTATTTTGGTGGAGTGATGGAGACAAGAGCAGGAAACAGGACAGATCTCATTTTAGAGGACATGGAAATCCTGCTCTCATCTAACAAGCTGGAGAAGGCATCTTCTGACCTGTAGTTCTTGTTTTTGGGTCCTACATATGGAAATTGTTACTCTGAGTTATTACAAATAATTACTTAGCGCCACTGGAATTCCTCGTCAAGGTATCACACCCATGGTAACGCTCCTTCCACCGTGCTGCACTGAGCTGGTTGTATTGAGGACATCACTGGGGCATGACCAGGCTGCTGTCTGCAGCCTGTGATTGCTGATTGCCTGTTTGGAGGAAATGGGCTGTATGCAGGAGAGTTAGTCACAGTGCTTTAAATTGGGTGGAGGAGTTTTGCAAAGCTGTCTAGCCCTTAGAAGCATCACTGGGGACCGGATTGAGCAAAGTGGGATCAAAGTGCTTCCCTCAGCTGGCTCCTGCCTTGGAGAGCAGCATACTGGGGTGGTAAGAACCCTTGTAGGAAAATGGTAGATGTTTAGAAACAGTTCTGATTCCTTCCAACAACCTGCTAATTTGCCTGTGACCTCATGTCGTAAAAGAGAATGGAAGTGTTCCAAGATTTTAATCTCTCACTCTAACACCATCGTCCTGGAGACTTCCAAAGGTGTAGTGGCTATGAGAGCTCTCCGGGAAGTCAGAAATCCCCACAAGATTTCTACAAAGGTGCAGAGATGCTCATGTACAAACAATTGCCATCATCCCTCCTTGCCCAGCGAGGCCCATCATGCCATTAGGAAATAAATGTCCACCCCTGCCCCATCCTGGGGCACTGTGAGGCACAGAGTGTGCTCGTCCAACAGGGAAGAGCATCGGGGCTAAGGAGCCGTGTAACTGAGCTTGTGGTGAGAGGGCCGTGTTGGCACCTTCCTCATCACATCGCTGTTTGGACAGAACAAGCAGCTCCTCTGATGTCCCTATTCCCAAGGATTTTATGGGGTTGCTGTAGGACACTGCAGAGTTAACAGACAGTAGTTTGGAATAAAACATATCAGCAATGGATTTTTGTGGCTCCCATGACAAAAAAAACCCAACCAAAAGATAACATGTTTGTTTCTGTTCTCGGACTTTTTTGCAACAAAGCCAAATTGCTACAGAAATGAAACTAAATGAAAGCAAACCACATTTCTTTTCCTTCTGGTTTGTTTACAGTTAAAAACAAACCAACAAACCCCAATCGTATGTTTCCATTTTTTTTTTCAAATTAACCTTCGGTAGCTTGAAATTAAAGTATTAAAAAATAAACATTAATTAAAAAGTACCATCTTTTGACTTCTCACAGTTTTCAGGTTTTCTGGATAAGTGAACTGGATAAAGATGGCTTTGGTTGCAGGAAGTACTGGGGGATTTATTCTGAACAAGCATTCCTAGCTGCTCAGGATTGCTGATTCATTCTGCCTGTCTTCACTGGCAAACCAGTGTTTGCTGATAAAGGAGGGAAACAGAGGACAGAAGGGAAATAAACCCCAAGGCTTCTGAAAGTCTTTAGCACTTGAAAGTACGTACAAGTGCAGTTCACTGTATGAGTACAAAACCAACGTTAGTTGTATGAGAAATGTCAAAACATTTATAAACTTCTAGTGAAGTGACACGAAACCCACTGGAGAAGCCCAGGTTCTCCTGTACACAAAATAAAGATACGTTAGGCTAAACAAATCAGTGAAGAGGGCACAGAAAATGTCAAACAGATGCAGTATGTATGTTCCTGGCTGCAGTCAGACTTGGGTTTGTTTATTGCTTCTCATGCACCTGAATATTTGTGTGTTGGAGCTGCACTGAACTGCAGTCCCACGCGTCCTGCTTTACTCCTGTTTGTTCCTTCCTGCAAACTGTCTATGGAAGGGGATGCCAGGCATAAAGAATTTGGGGGAGGAAGAAGTTTATTCTCAGAAGATATAAAACCTGCCCCTCATCAGGCAACTTCATCTAACTTCCCCGTGCAGTATTTTAGCACCCGTCAGCAGCAGCAGCAGTAGACCTGGGTGGAAGTGAATAAGCACTTTCCCTGTTCCACTTGTGTTTGGTGAGGTAACAAAAGGCAGGAGGCTTCCTTCCGTGGTGGTTTTAATCTTAAAATTATTTTCTCAGAATCAACATTTTTGCATTTTATTTACATGCATGCAAATAGCATTTGATTTTCCAAATTAAATAGCACTTTTCATTTACAGATCGCAGCACTTAGCAAAGAACGGAGCCCATCTCAGTCTGCACGGTACAGCTGAGCAGCTGCATGAGTGCCCTGTCTTGAGAAAAAAGATGAGAGTGTTTTTGAGGTCTCAGAAAACCTTCCCCTGAAAGGTGAAACTTTGCAAGGGCTCTTCACCAGAGCGTTTCTCCACTAGAGCCATTCTTAACTCGTTTGTGCTGTGCCTGCAAGTCCTGACTGCTCACAGCTGGCCGTCCACTGTGCGCCGGTCTTGGCCCCGAGCCCCACGGCTGAACGTGGTCCTGCTCAGTGGTGCTGGAATCTCGGGTCCTGGCTCACCTGTGACATTTAACTGCTGCTCTGTTTCTAGATGCAGACCCATCTCCTGTGCCTCCACACCTCGGTCCAGAGCTGCAGTGCCAACTGAAAGAGTGGCTAAATGCCATCAGTAACCTTTCCACACACACCAAGATGAGACCTACATTATGCATTGAACTCGAACAGAACAACTGAGAGGAGCTTCGTGTTCTGGTTGCTAAAGCCTTGGCATAGTTTCCAACACTAAGAACTGCACTTGTGGTCGAAGATAAAACAAATGCCAAAATGATTGACAGCTCAGGAGCATACAGGGTTTCACAGCCCATAAAAAACTCCTACAGCACACTTGCTCAAAGGAAGGCAAAATGCTGAATAGCGTATGTGGTGTCCTGTACTTGTGAGACATTCATCCATCCGTTTCACCATTTTCCTGAAAAAGCAGGGATCTAACCAGGGAGGATCTGGAAAACAAAAATAGGCTGATTTTAAGGGAAAAGCTTCTGTGAAGGAATGAAAAAGGATGGACCGGGAGATCACAATATGGATATTCCTGTCCTCCGCCTACTTCAGGCAGCACACCAGAGAAGTTTGAAAGTATTCAGGTGGAAAGGAAATATTTCTAACAGTCCAGTAGGAGATATCTGGCAGCTGTAGGTTAAAAAAAAAAAAAGTAGGAAGATTCTCAGAAACAAATTTTGACATAGAGGCGTGTGAGGCTGTTAATTGTTTCCTGAAAAGAATTGGTGGAAGCTTCATCACCTAGGAAATTTTCAACTCTTCTTGAGCAAACAATGGAAACTGTCCCATAGGAACCAATTCTGTGCTATCCAAGCAAAGTGGGCTAGACCTATCAGCAGGTCTTTTCTATATTTACTTTCTGTGATGCATTTATGGAATGCTGCCCATGTGCCAAACCACAGGGAAGTCTTTACACATTCCTAATTTAAAGAGTCCTTGCTGCAAAGCCCCAAAGCCTCGAGCTGTCTAATTTAGATTCCAGCAGCAGCACAGGCTTCGCTCAGTGCTGGAACTGTTGGCTCCACAATTATTTTCTGTTCAGCTGCGTCACTGGCTGTACCATGTAAGGGAGAGAAAATGGGTGTTGGCCTTGTTGGATTGACTTCCACGGGGTCTAATGTAACCTAGTCAAAGGCTGAAGGAAGAAAATTGATGGTATCTCATGCACACATAGAAAATATGTAGTTAAATTTCCCCTGTGGGACTGTCTTCCTTTATTACTCAAGGACTGCAGTTATTCAGGGAAATGCCTGTGAATAAGCTAGAGCCTGAAAATTACAAAGAGCTAAGGCATTCCAAGAATATCCAAGTCTCATCATGGGCAATTAACTCATCATTAAAGCAGGCTGAAAGAGGGCGATGATTAGAGAGGTCTGATTTTGTCAGATTCCCCGAGTATATTAAATTGATAATCTGCTTTAACAGTTTGCATATAAGCTCAAGAGAAGGTGGAGTTGAGCTGTGTGGCCATCCCAGACCAATCTAAGGCCTTTTGTACTATTTTTGTCTTTTTCTATGTTTTCCCTTCATGCCAGGCACGTGAGTGTGTACAAGCACAAGCCTGTATCACTTCTCTAGGGCCTCTGTCTCCACACCTGAAAAAACCTCGTATGCTACACTAATATTTTCAGCCTTTTCCCTCTGTGTGTTTTAGTCATTTTTAGTACAAGTACAGTGTCATCTAAGAATACGCTTCAGCGAGTTAGCTAGCACAGGGCTGAAGGCTCAGAGAGATGGATTTAAAATTGATTACGGATTGCAATGGTGGAAGAAATGCACAGGTAAAATACAAAGGGTTTTGCTGTTTCTCTTGGGAGCTTGTAGCTCACTGTAAGGATGTTTTACTTGTTAGGTTACTAGTAAGCTTCATGTCCCCTTTGCACAATTTTCATATTCCTCTCAGCTGTAGACTTCCAGACAAAATGTGTAATTTCTCCTCAGTTTCCATATCTCCAAGCGTGTGTCTGTGCTGCCCCTGTGCTCCTCTGGCTACTCTTTGCCCAGTGTGTGCAGAAGCCAGCCCGGCCATTTTATTTCCTGGATTAGGATCTATAAAAAGTTACTTTCCTGGAATCAGAAACCTCCCAAGCCCATCCTGTGCCCAGTGTGACACAGATGCCTTGCTGCATGGAAACCCCTCCGCCCTCCTTTGGTGAGATCATGTTAAAAAGAAATGGCGTGTGCTAAATGGAGCGACTTCCCTGTCCCGGAGCAGGGGAATTGCCACTGGGAATATCTCCCATTTCTGCTGCTCCAGGGGAATTGCCACTGGGAATATCTCCCATTTCTGCTGCTCCAGGGGAATTGCCACTGGGAATATCTCCCGTTTCTGCTGCTCCAGGGGAATTGCCCCTGGGAATATCTCCTGTTTCTGCTGCTCCAGGGGAATTGCCCCTGGGAATATCTCCTGTTTCTGCTGCTCCAGGGGAATTGCCACTGTGAATATCTCCCGTTTCTGCTGCTCGCCCCCTTCCCCTCGCCAGGTCCCGGCACAGAGCCTGTGCGCAGGCCGGCAGCAGAGGTGTGTGAAGGTGGCTTCAACAGACAAACACACTGAGCTCCGTGTTCCCTTTTCATCAGCGAGTTTAATCCATTGGAGACTCACTGAAGGGGACAAAAATAAGATGACTTCTCATCCTCTCAAGGAATTAAGAGAGCAGAATTTCTCCTGAGCTTTACCTGGTACTTTACAGGCCTCCTGCTCTTACACACCTCTCACTAAGATCGCTGGGTTTAAGTCGAAGGCCTGGACAGCGGTGAGCAGCTCTCTGCAGACAGAGGTGTCCTTACTCATTGCAGGACTGGGCCTCAACTTTGCAGATTTTATGAAGTGACATTTCTGTGAACCGTTGGACTGCAGACACTCCGGGAACTGGGAGACATCGTGGAACATCTGCTCTGTGATTTGCATGAAAACTTCCCTGCAGGCAGACGCCCACCCAGAGCCAGAGGTACAGGCGCACCCGGACCTACAGGGTCTGATTAACAATTCCTGTCCGGAGGCTTTTCAGAGCTTTTATTTTCTGTGGGCTTTCCCCCTCCCATCTGTGCACTGGTGCCACACACTTCCTAGGATAGGAATTAGCAGGAGAAAAAAAAAGCTACAATGGAGACAGATGACCAGAAACATCTGTCAGCCAAATGGTCTCTCAAGACTGGAGCTCCAATTTTCAGTCTATGAAGGGCGCTTTTTGTCTTCTGCCAGAGGGTGAATCTGGATGTGTGCCCAGGAGTCAAACAAGAGCTGAGCAGAGAAAGCAGCAGCACAGTCACTAATACAGGAAAAGGTGGAATTTTTGTGGAATCTTCACTCTTTCCTGCTGGTTTCCTGCTTACTCCCTGTGAGCAACAGAGACAACTTCAGTACTGGAAACTGAAGTACAGCAGCTATTCTGGGGTGTCCAGATTGAGAACAAATAGCCTGTGGATAACCCACTGCCACTAAGCTGACTTCAGCCTTCGTTGTGATGTACAATTCAGCTAACGACCGTTCTGACCTCCAGGAGTTTGGTCAAAGTTCTCATTCTCTGCCTTTTGATTTCCCTCGTTCCTTCAGTCAAAGCCTGTCAGGTGTCCAGCAGCAGGGAGGGTGGGCACGCTGGCAGTCGCCACTGTCACCAGGCCTCCTGATCTCACACACTCACACACAGGAGCAGCTCCGCCTGCGTGACTTTTCCCTCTCATGGCCATAACACTTCCTCTACGTTGCTATATGCTGGTCTGTATGGTCTACTGATTCAGGAAAACCTTTATCTGGAGATCTCATAGGGGTTTTTTGGTGTGAGGACTAACAAAAACCTTTCAGTTCAGTTTCCTGCTGTTGAAGAACAAAGATTAAGACGGACATTTACCAAGAGGTTTCTTTCATTGTGTTTTAAAGTTGATATGGCAGCGAGGCAGCGTGATTTATGGTGAACACTACAGCCAGCACCAGGCTGGTGTAAGCTGTGTAAGTGTGTGTTTTCATAAAGAGATTACATTTATCTCAAAGTCAGAAGGCTATGGGGGAGAACTTTCCCAGGGTCCTGACACTATTTTGCTTAGAAAGGAAGAAAAAGAAAACAACACAAAACCTTACAAAAATATATCCTACTGCAGTTTTGGAACGGCTTACACTACAAATGCCTGGCTTACCTGAGAATATCTCAGACCAAATGAGTATGCTGCTTTTGCAAGAAGTGCTTTATTTCTTTTGAAAGAAAACAGTCCATTCCCTATCCCAAGAAACTGGCCTGTGAGTGAGTACCAGAGGGTGGTTCGAGAGATAATTCACTAACCAACTCTTTTATCATGATGGCTCAAACATGATCAATTCCTGTGGAATTTGTTGTAATAATATTAGTCCCGGTGACCTCATTTGTGATACACGTTGCTGCCATTAGGACTCCAACGTGTTACCTGAAAGATACAGAGCTTGTAGCCATCTGTGCTGTAGCTGCTGGGAAGATATGTGGATCTCATCTGCAACTGCTGCCCAGTTCTCCCCCCTTGGCAGCTGAAGCTGTCAAAGGAAAATCTCTGGCAGTGATTCGGATGGTTTGGGGTTCAGCACTGGTCCAACATCCCAGCGTGTTTAAACCTTGCTTTCCTGCCACTCTGCTCGCAGAGGAATCCCCTCTTTGTTTAATTTGTCTTTGATGAGTTTTGGCATTCACTTTTTTGATCATCTTTCATTGCCCTGAGCAAATCTCTCCTCTTTATACACCTCCTTACTTCTCTCTCCTGATGGATGCTGGGGTCTGCTGACCTGGATACTTTCTTCTGTCCTCAGCATGACTCTCATCTGAACTGGATTATTACAAAAAGCAGGAAACATTAAAGAGTTTAAAACTCTCTTTTGTTTACCAAATGACTGTGGGATGATCACAGCTACTGTCAGAGGTTGCTGGACTCAAATCTTCTACCCAGGGTTTGGAATAGTAATCCCTTTTCAAGGAAGGGAGCACTACAATTCCCTCTATACTGTTTAACTCTCATGCAATGGAACAAGTTTTGTGAGATACTTAGAGCCAGATTCATGCACTTTTCTTGAGTTTCAGCCTTGCTCCTAAAGGTCACCCACCTGCTGTGTGCATCCAGCAGGCCAGCAGGTCCAGATGATTCCTGTGTGGGTGCTCAGTGCTGGAAGAAGACCTCCTGACTGCGTTGTCAGGACTCGGGGCTGCTCGGTGCTTCACAGGATTTACACACGCCTGTAATCCGGTCCCTTGAGCTACCTGATCCCTGTGCTCACTTAGCAGGTCTGCACTACGAGATTGGTACGCACTGACCTCACAGCAGTTGTAAAACATCTTTGGTGTCTGCACCATAAAATATATTTTTAACGATCGATTTTTTTGTCCTCCCAAGGACACTTTGTCCCGTTCTTCCAATGTGCTTTGCAACCATGACTTAGTGCATTTTCCTCGGCTTTGTTTCACCGTCATCCTTCTCAGTTTTAGCTTGTATCTGAAACTAGTGGGATGAAACCATGCAAAAGGACATTTAGGATTGAAACTCAGTTAGAAAAATGTCCCAGCAGCAAGATCTGTAAAACTTTGGCAGCATTTCCCAAGGTGAGGGGACTGAAGCTCTGCCACTTAAATCACATTAATCTGGGCTCGGCGTGCAGCTTGGGAATGTGCTGCAGTGAACCAGCTTATGCTGGGCCCAAGTGCCTTTCCATCCATCTCCAGATAAGAGGCTTGAAACAGATGCCATGGAAGGCAGACATCTCTTTGTCACCTCCCTTTTTGAAAATAAAATAGAGTTTGATTTCTTCTGCCCCCACTTTCCACAAACAGCCCCTGGAAGACCTGACTGGTAGAAATACCTGAGAAGACATGAACTCGTGTCAAAGCTTGCTGAGAACAAGCAATAGATCAGGGAATGGCAGCAGAAAGGGCAGTCCCTTTGTAAGGGCCATCTCACTGGGAACAGACTCAGCCCATGCGAGCCAGGTGTATTCAGGAAGATCAGGTTCTGAGCCAGCAGTGCCTGCGAAGTGACTGCTCACAGGGGATGTGTTCTCAGACCGGAACAGGCAAACGGTTTTAAATAGGGAGTCAAATAGAGGAAATAGGGGAAGGGTGTTGGGCAGAAAATTTGCAGAGGCTGAACTATATTGAATAAATTACCGACTATAAGTAAATCCTGCTGCAGTCAAGAGTAGAAAATGAGCTGTTTAAAAGATTTGAATGTCCTTCAAAACACATTGAAAGTCTTTGTTCTTAAATGCCTTTTCTTTTAGCTTAACGCCCCTGAAATGTTTTTCACTACTTTTCTGTCAAGTGTGGACCACCCTGGATTTTTGGAATAACCAGCAACAATTCCTTCTCAATCCATATCCTGTCCCATGGTAGCTGTGTTCCTTACTAATAGTGGGAGCAAAGTAGCTTGCTGATCAGTTGAGGAAGACTGACCAAGGCAGCCCTTCAAAACCATGTTGCGATTGCATGCAGTCCTGATCCCAGCTGATTTAGTATCCGCAATACCTGAGCATGGCACCGCTGACGCTACCTGTGGTGCTTGAGTGCTGTCACTCTCCGTGAAGAAAAGCTTCCTCCTGCTCCCTGGGTGGCAATCCTCTGCTTGCTGCACACACCTAGCAAGTCCACCACATCCCACTCCTGCCTGGACTGCAGTGTCCTGTACTTCACTCATGTTCTTGCTCTTTTGTATCAAAACAACCTTTATAGTAGAATGGATTTTGTAATGATTTAGACAGGGATATTTTTACAGTGCTTGAGTCATGGTACAGCAGCTGATGGTCGCTGAAAAAAGAAGAAATGAAGAGCAGTGTAGGAAGGGCCAAGGTTTCCCGATGCTTGGGGATGTCCCAGTTGGCAGAGCAGTATATAATCTACATACTTCCCTGAACATGTCCCTCCAGCTTCAGCTGATTCCCAGGCTATGTCTACACTGCTGAACAAAGCATTGCCAACTTGAGAGCTTAAGCACTGGACCAGTGATCATCTGTCCTGCTCAATGATTAGCTCACACCCCGGCACTATTTTAGCCTTTAATAACACTCTCCAAAATGATGCCTGAAGATTGTTTGGACATTATCATAAATCAGGACCCATTGCCAATAGGCAGCAGGGGCAAATGTGCAGTTTCCTGCTATGAAAACCCTGCTGTGATGGGTTGCAGCACAGGATGTGTGTTCTCTCGTGTGCTTTGAACTGAAAAAAAAACCCTGCATGAAAAGTTAAGGCTTAATTAGGACCACAAGGCCTCCACATGCTGGAGACCAAGGACGAAGAGCTTTTTAATGTGGACACAACCAAGTCCATGCTGTTTGACCCCAAGGCTCAGGGAATGGCCTGTTGTCTTCAGTGGTGTTGGCATAGCTGGGAGTTCCTCACAGAACGGAGGTGGGTCTGGTGAAAGCCATGCGATGGGGCAGGGCTGTGCCCCGCTCTGTGCGAGCAGCCCTGCGCTGTGGACATGTTGCTGGGTGTGGAGGCGCTGCCTTCCCCTCCTGTCTCCAGGCTGCGAGGAGGGATGGCCGGCACTTCGGCTCCCATCTGCCCATCAGTGCCAGGTTGCACCAGCCGGACCACGGCTGCCTGCGGGCACCTGGGCTGACTGGTCAGCTCCGTGTGACCCACAGTTCCCCAGGGCACTGCTGCACTGAGCTATGGGCTACAGGTTAGGAGTGAGGAAGCTTTTCTTTTGGAAGAAAACTCCTCCTTCAAAGCCAGGAATGAAGGAGAATAGGAAGCAGTCCCACTGTGACAGTTTGCCTTTACTGCACCTGGTCAGACTTTGTTGCTAATACATTTGAGTCAGGCCCCCAGCCCTGCCCCACTGTGATTTGCAGCTGCAGTCACTCTCTGCAGCCCAGCCAAACCCACCTGTTTGCACTTATTTATAGAGCCAAAGGGTGGCTCCTTTTCTCGGGGCTGTGAGCAGCCTAAGGGTCAGCTCGGTCCTCATCTCATTTTGCATCCTCTTGGCCCGGATGCTACCACTGGCCCCTTTCCTGCAGGACATTCCAGTGGTGAGTACTCACTCGCTCCAGTGCTGGCGGTGTAGCGTGGCTTTTCATTTGCTTGCCACCTTTGCTGCTCAAGTCTCCTCTGTCTCAAGGCATTGGTAGCATAAAGGTTGTTATGGTGCTCAGCCCATCTGGAAATACTGGCAAAACCTATGTGACTGTACCTGCCAGATGGTGAGAAGGAACTTTGTGAGGGTCGGGCTGAAGGACACAAAGCTATGGCAGTGGGAGAAAGATGGTAGAGCTGATTTCTGTGCCTTGCAGTAAAGCTGCCTCTATGTGCTGGAAGTTTGCTTTGTCACTGTAGAGGGGAGGCTGAACCTGTCCTGGCGAAGACTGTCTCTTTGCTGCTACTTGCTGTGCCCCCTAATATCAGTTGGGAAGGTTAAGTGAATCTTCAGGTCTTGGGCTGTAAAAATCATACAGGGATTCCTGCAAGTGCATTCCATTATGGCAATGATGGGGAGTATAGTCCACCTTTGGACATCACAGGAAGTATAATTCTGTATTGTTTGTGAAACTCTAATTCTTAAGCCATAAGAGACTGCAAAGGGGGCAGTAAGGAGAGATTTAAGCAAGAAGCTGGTAAGGCAAAACCTGGAGGTTTGCTATCTTGGTGTCCCCTCCTCTGTACCGAGGGAGGCAGGTTGCTGATTGCCTGCCTTCGAAAGCCACCAGCTGCTCGTTCCGTGCAGTGGCTCAGTGAGGCAATGGGAGCTCAGCAAGAAGGCAAACCTGTGCAGACCCCCTGTGGCCGGGTGGCTGCCACCACCTCTGCTCACAGATGCTCCCAGGGAACCCTCTTACTGATGGTCTCTGAAAGCACGTTGGGAGAGGTGCTGGGATGGGGAGGGAGGGGGCAGGCGGCAGCTGTGATAGATTTGATCATTGCTTGGCTTCGAGGTCCACAAGAACCAGGTTCTTGTGATCACTGTAATAAGCAGACCTTTCTGTGCTTTCGTTTCTTAATCGGGTCCTAGCAGAGTGCTGTAGCTGACACAGTGATACCCGAGGTCACAGTTTAGCTGGCAGGAAGGCGATTCCCAGGGCAAAGAATTCTAGTGCTGCTCTTACTCCAGTTGCTGCTATTCGTCAGGACTGCTCTCAGCTGCCTGGGAAAATGTCTCTGCTCCTGCCCCACCACCCTGTCTTCTGGGCCCACAAGCCAGGCACCAATCTTTATTTGCATTATTTTTACACGGAATTTAAAAATAAAATTCAGCCCCAGATTGAAAAGTCCTTGTATTTTCTGACCGGCAGCTCTTTCCCTGGAGAGATTGTAAGCCCAGGATTGCAAAGAATGNAGGGAGCCGCTGGAGTCTCGATCCCCGCTGTGACTCCGTCCCGCAAACGGAGCCGTTTGCCGGGGCCAGGCGGACCGAGCGGTGACACTTGGAGCAGGACGGAGCCTTGCAGGGGCTGAGCAGGGAGGCCGAGACCTGGGAGAGCGTAGGCACCTTTCAGACTCTTCCTCCAGCTTTCCAGGAACGTGCTCTTGCCTTGGACCTCCCTTCCCTCAGCTGTTCTGTGGGGTCCGGGCAGGTCTGGCTACCTCTCCTTGACCTCTGGTCTTGGCTGAAGCGTTCCCGTGCTTTTCCCTTCCACTGAGCACCTCTAAGAGCTAAAGCCCCACTGCTGAGGACCCCGTGTGTTATCTAGACGTGCAGGGAGCAGATTGGTTTGGGAGTGGAGGTGGAAGGAGGACAATCCTAGAGCAGGCAAGGCTAGAGCAAAGGGTATTGTGAGCACAGAGCATGAACTTTGTGTGCAAAGAGTGATCCTTGCCCCTTTTTTCTTCCCTTTCTTGTATCGGTCACACTAAATTTATTTAGCATCTACAAAAAATGTTGCAAATACTTAGGTAAAATCTTAATATTGTTAACATAGAGAAGCGATGCACAGCAGAACAGTCCTTAAAACGTTCATGCCCGTCTCTGGGCCCTTCTCTCTGCAAAGCCTACCCAGCAGGCTAGAAATTTACCTGCTCAGACAAACTACCCTACCTCGCAAAGCTACGCTGTTTGATTGCCTGCTGGCATTTTAATCTGCTCAGCAGGGTAATCAGTGTTCTGACACTAGTGCCTGTGTGCTCAGTAGGAAGTGTGCTCTGATGGGCAATTTCTCAGCTCTTGGTGCCAAGTGTAGGCTTACTGTCTGGATAAGGCTGGGGTGCTGCTTAAAATACATGTTTTATGTGCTTGTTGGGTTTGTGCAATGTTCCATGAGCTGCTTTGAAAGGAGATGTGTTTGTATTTGAACTCTTCTGACCGAGGGTTTCCGCAGCACATTGGCATTCACTTCCTGGGACAAGATTAAGCCACCAGGTTCAATAAAACCTCTTACCTTTCGTATTTTTCCATGCTCTGAAGGAGTATCTGCTTCGTGCCTGACCAAATAAAGGACATGAAGCAACTCAGCTGCCCTGGGGAAGGGGGAGAAATCCCCAATTATACATGCTGGCATTTCAGCCTGCATCGCTGCTCTAGGCAGCATCGCTGAAGCATTGCAATGGGAAGAGGTGTGCAGATGGAATTTCACTGAAGTGGAAATGCCCTGGAATGTCTCAAGAGCTCTGTTATGTGAGGGAAGGTGTGCTGGAAATAGATACTGGCTGTTGGAGATATCGTTGGTCTGTTTGGTGGGTCCGTCCCAGTTCAGCTATGGCACGGAGGACCATGATTTAAAGAATAGTCTCAGAAGAAGAGAAAGGGCTGTCCAGGTTATGGGAACAGTGATCTTCTTTCAAAGTGTAGTTTTCCTCTTGGGAAGGGTGAAAAACATTGCAGGTGGTCAAGGCAATGCTTACCAAAAACAGGGTGCCCATTTTTACAGAACACATTTGTTTGTCCCACTGTGAAGAGGTTTGAGGCAGGCGATCCTGCAGTGAGAGGTGTTTTTTGGGGACGATGGTGACTAAGATCTTCTGTGTCCAAACAGGATGCAATGGTTACAGGGAGGCCCAGCAGCATGACACCTCATGGACCGAGAGACAGATATGTTGTACAGCAACGCCCTTTTTGTTCTGTTACAATGGTTTCTGCAGCTGAAGAGCAGCTCTGGGCTTGGGGAAGCACTTCATTGCCACAGAGGATGGTGGCTGATGTAAAACCAACTGTCACTGTTGAGCAAGACAGCGTGCTAGCTGCAAGCTGGAGCCTGGCGGTCACATACTTCCCTATGACAATGACTCTGCAAGCAAAGGCAGCAGTGTTGAAATGCTCTCTGTGTGCTAAAAGCGGGGTGAGCGATAAGCTGCGCATCTGCCTCCTCCCGGAAGCCCAAGGCATGGGGTCAGAGAACAGCCACTGCTAACATCTTGGCGATGCTGTGGTGGCTGCCTGTGGGAGCACAGGACTGATAAACGCCCGGGTTTGGTGTTCCTATTCCATATTTTAGTATGCTGTTCCTGGTACTGTTGGTCCCACGTTGTTTCTGCAGTTATTTCTGAGGCTTAACTGAAGAGCAGAACATCTGCCCCGGGTCAGACATGGGGCTGGCCAACCCAGCACCCTATCGCTTGAGGTTCGCCAGCAGCAGATGCCAAGGGAAGAATGGAAGAACAGGGCAACTGGTATCTCTCTAGCACAGTCCTGGTTTCCAGTTATCTGTGACCTGGGAGCCTTTCAGAAGCAGTATCTCTGAACTTAAAAGGCCTGGTGTGCTTTTCTTCCCTGGCTTTGCCAATTGCTTTTGCCAGCGATGGCAACGGGAGCGGAGCAGTCGGAGACCACCTCAGAAAGGCCTTCCACAAAGCTGCTCTTCCCAATGCGTTCCCATGAAGGAGAGAGCCTGGTAGAGATCAGAGGCTGTAGTTATGAAGCAGGAGTGTGGGAGTTTAACCCAGGCCCTTGCTTGCTATGCCATCTAATAATCAGCAGTGCTTTGTACCCAGGATGTTCATTTGATAAGATCTCCAGAAACTGGCAGCAGAGAAACTTGGCTAATAGGAGGTTTCTGACAGTAACTTAGTGTGTTCAGTAAAAGACAGCCACTGATATCAGAACCACATTCTCTGCCTTCATCGTTGGTGAAAAAGAATCAGCACAGTCCCGTCTTCGACAACTTAAATGTTTGTTAAGAATTTTTGATGTTAAAAAAAGAGTGAATTTATGTCTGTCTTTCCAGTATTCCAGGGCTGGATTCTGTTCTCAGGGATAATGTGTACGGAGTAACTGTGCTGACATCACTAGTGAATGGAGTGCAGGCCATAGCTCCCAATTTCTTTGAGAGAAGGTCTATCAATCTTTCACATCCAGAGTAAGACTTTACTCTCTGCCTAGCCACATAACAAGATGATTGCGAGAGAAAAAGACAGTCCTTTGAGGGAGTAAATATGGGAAAACATGGCTTTATTTTTCAATGATGGGCTGGAATTAAGGAGCTTATCCTGAGGCAAAACCTCTAGGCAAGGTTGTAATTCTTACTCGGCATCTGTGAACAGAGAACTGGTCTTGATGGGACAAGGATGGGAGACTGGGGGAAAACAAAAGGAAGCCTGGTTTTCCTTCACTCATAAAAATGTAAATGTGCTAGTTCAGGTGGAATAAGGATAAACCCAAGTTACCTGAACCCTCTTGACCTCTGGCTGGTGCTATCTTTCTGCTTCTTTAGAATTACAGTATTAACACTACTATTTTTCACTGTAAATTATTATTATTATTAATAGTGTATGCTGTACAGGATGTCTTTTGGGTCATTCAGTGGCTGTGACAGTTAGTGGGGTTTTCTTATCTCTCGCTGTCTGTCTGAAAAACATCTCTGGACCTTCTGGTTTGTGTCTTTCTTTTTCTCTCGCTCTCTTTTTTCTTAACCAAAGGTCTAAAATAAAAGTGACAAACACATAATCAACCACAAACAGAAACATCCTCTGTTAGCTGGAGTCCAGCCTCTGACTCTCACCACTGTGTGCCTGCCTGAAAAGAGGGCAGGAAGGGAGCAAAATATCACTTACAACAAACCTGGAAGGTCCACATGGTGTATTGATTTGTTTTTTTTCTTTTCCAAGTCAGGTAAAGAATGGAAATGGAAACAAGGTGTTCAAGGGAGTCAGGGCCCAGCCGAGCCAGCAAGACAGGGTTCAGCTGAGCATGTTTTGCTGAAGGAACTAGCAAGAGAGTAGGCTAGTGATGAAGTCTTGTGCCCACAGGCAGGCTGGTGGTGGGGATGCACTGACTCTGGCCCGGCTTGCTGGCTGAAGAGATTCCTGCCCAGCTGCAGGGGTTAAAAGCCAGGATTGCAGGAGGATCTCCCCAGTGAGTTCCTCCACCATGCACAGCTCAGCCTTCAAGGAATAGTTGCCATTTTTTTCCTGCATTGTTGTAGGTTGTTTTTTTTAAGTGTCTAGAGCTAAGTTGCAGCTTTATCAGCCATCTTCTGGAGGGAAGAAACTGTGACAACCCTCATGCCATCTTGGTTCCCTCTGGAATCCAGCACCATGAGTCCTTCCATATATAAGGCTCATGATTGCTCCTGGTCTCCTGTTTTGTCCTCTCCTCACTCTGCTGTGGTCACTCATGTGAAAAAAACCCTTTGTGCTGATTTTCCACATGTACATTCATGCTAGGGTGACACTGGACCCCTCAGCTTCACCCAAACAACATCTGTAATGCTGGGCAGTGTCAGACTTGGCAACATCTGGCCAAATTGGCAAGGGTGGTACTTGGAGCTGACTGCTGGAGGATTTGCTGCTGACTTCTTTAAGAGCCTGGGGCACTGACACCGTGCTGCAGGGCGAGCAGCAACTCCTGTTCACAGAGACAGCTCAGGAGAAAGTCTGGTAGCAACTGTCTCTTTGAGATTTAATCTGAAAGCTCTTCAAGGATGAAGAAAAATAATTTGAAAATGCTACTTAAAACAGCTAGCCAGTATTCCTCAGGTGGCAGGAGAACCTGAGGGAGAGCAGTTTGGTATTTCTGCATTTGGTGTATGAATCATTTCTATCTCTCCATGTGGTGGCTGCGAAACTGACAACCTTAATTCTGGATGCTGCTGGTTGGCAGGACTGGGTTGACCGAGCAAACTGAAATGAACAGCAGTCAGTGATGACTGGAATCAGGTCTGACATGTAACATATAGCTTCGATTCCTTTATCAAGAAGAGTATGTTGGCATGAAGATGTTTGTGCAATCAGCTGTCCAGAGGAAAAACCTCCTGGTGTCCTGTGAAGGTGTGCTGGCCAACGGACCAAACCTGGCCTTGGCTAAGTCGCTGGGGATTAAATGGTGCAGAGCAGCGCCCATGGAGAACGAGACCCAGTTTGTGTGTGTCAGTACAAAGCTGCTAATCCTGCCCGCCTTACTCCATGGCACTTGAAGCTACAACGCGAGAGAACTCGCTGCATGCTGATCAAATGGGCAGTCTGACTTATTTTAGCCACCTCTCTTCAAGCTTTCCGAGAAAATTGCATGGTTTGGGAGCAGCTATGCACAAATCTGAGACAGCATCTGCTGGCAGTCAGTAATCCCCCCAGCTTCGCTACCTTCTTTCTTCCTTGTCCCAGAGCAAGCCACAGAGCTGCATGCTGCAAAAAAACCCAGCTTGATTGGGAAATGCCAAGTGCAATGTCAAGGCTATTGCACGTAGCTGGGTAGTGCGGTGACATTTGCAAACTGCAGAGGCAATCAGCTGCTGTGTGAAACACCCACCTCGGGCACCAGTACTGGCCTATGGCACCCCGTGACAGTTGGGCGCAGTGTGAAGCAGGGTGTCCAGGCTGGAGGGAGGCTCTTGCCTGAAGCTCGTGCTGGCAGACATGAATAAGCTCTCAGCTTGCTGGTTTGGGCAGTGCCATGGGATTCAGGCTGACACTGAAGAACCTTCTAATGGAAGGTTTGCAGATCTGCCCTCGGGCCTCTTTGTTCAGTGTGCAAGGGAGGGTCTTGGGGCTTTTTTGGTGTTTTTGTTTGGTTTTTTTTTTTTTTTGCACTGATTCCATTTCCTTGCTGTTTTGGGGGCTCTCAGCTACTCATGAGTTGGTTTTTTAATTCAGCACTGACATACATTCTAATGAGTGGCCAAATGTCTTGTTTTTCAGCACTTCCTTTGCACTACATCAAAAAGAAAGAAAGCAACTGCTCTTTTGTCTTTCCATAGACCTGGAAGTTCACCCATTTCAGAGCCTTTGGGCTTTGTAGGAGAAAGAATAGGATGAGAAGGAGAACAAGTAGGAGGAAGAGTGAAAAAGAAAGCCTAGAAAAAAAAAACCTATGCAAACTACATGAACGAACCTCCTTCTTTCTCTCCAGTTAAAACCAAAGTAAAAACAAAACCAAACCACCCAGACCTTTCCATTCCTCTTTTACTGTGTATTTTAAAGCACAAGCAGATGAAAGAGGAACTGGACAGTAACTGTATTCCTCATTATCTAACTATCCCTCAGTCACAAGGGCCAGGGTTTATTCTCAGCAGGAAGGTTGGCCTCAGTCATCTCCACATGCAGGCTGAGGAGTAGCTTGTGAGCACCCCCAGGGAGCTCAGTGCACATAGTTACTGGGAGGCATAAGTAAGTGTTTTCCAGATGAGGTGTTTGGACAGAGCTGCAGGAACATAAGAAAATGTGTGGCTGCAGCCCAAGCATTCTGATAACGCAACTGAAAGCTGCTGGATTAATGCTGGCCCCAGTGACGAGCACTGGAGCATCTCTGTGCACTTTGGCTGCAGAGCTGGACAGCAGTGCAGAGGCTAGGAAAGGAAAATCTGAGGGGCACAAAATAGAAAGGGAGGGCAGCAGCCAAGTGCTGGAGTGAGAAAACTGATCCTATGAGAAGGATTCTAAAGTCTCCTTTGTGCTGGCATGGCTGGCTGATGGCAAACATGCTTGGGGTAACACAGGCAGAGTGACATTTTTAATGACTCCCAGCCTTACAAAATATGCTCTATGCCATTCTGGCCTAGAGAGACTAGGAATGTGCCTCTAAAAGTCATGGTTGTGCTTGGTTTGGTTTTTGCATCACTAGCTGTGCTGCTAGCTTGAGCACAGGCAGCTCGCTGGCCTCTCTTTCCAGAGCTGTGTTGACTTGTCTTGCTTCTAGCCAGGTCAGATGAAAAGAACACTAAGAGATGATGGGGTGTGAATCTTAAAGCACCTTGTATCACAGGTGGGAGGTGAGAAACAGTGGAACTTGCTTTGCTTATACTTCTAAACAAAGCATTAGTGTTTACTTCTCTGGGGATGTTGAGCTGGTCCAGACACTGGGACCTTGTCTGATGCTGATGGGTATAGGAGGGACTGGCAGTGGCAGGAGCAAGGACCAGCACCAGCTCTTCCATCAAGTACTGTGACTGGGAAAGTGAAACCCGTCTGCCTGTACGAGTGCCAGGGGCAGAGGAACAGAGGTGTTGCAGCCTGCATCCATGTGTTCAAAGGGGAGATCAGCCCTGCAGGGAACCTTTGGGAGCAAAACCACCTGCAATGGCCGGAGAGTCAGCTCTCCCCTGCCAGCAGAGCTCTGCTTCCCTGCACCCTATGCAAGTGGAGGGGTAAGAGATCCCTCTGGGCATGTGCCTGTCTCCAGAGCCAAAGCCTTTCTGACGGTGTCTGCCTCCCCATGGCTCCTCCAGTCTTCCACAGCTGGGGGCATGGGGCCTGGCTGCTGCAGGCTGGATGGATGTGAGGTGGACAGACTTGGGACAGCTGGTGTGGCTGCTTGCAGAGCTTCTCTGGCCATCTGCCTTGTGCCACTTCCCGCTGAGCTGTGAGCAGGGTGACCAGCAGTTCCGGCCCAGGCCCGCTCGGGTGACATGGTTGTGCAGGCTGAAGGCGCGAAGTTCTTGTCCTCCCCCAGCCGCCTCTCAACCCGCTCGTGAGCTTTGTGCCTGGCAGCAGCAGGAGTGGGAGAGCTGCTTTCACAACCTGGACGTGTTGTCACTCACATCCAGACATTTCCTGTCATCTAACCTCAGCCTTATCTTCCTCATTCGAAGCTTCCTCCGAAAGGAGGAGCGGTCCCTTCAAAAACGAGCTCTGTGCCTCAGCTGTGCTCCCACCCTGCTCCTCTTGCACGGTCCCTGCTGCCAGCCCCACGCCGTGCCAGGCCCGCACCATGCCAGCCCCACACCACTGGCCATGCTGGCCTTGGGCCAGGCTGGCTTAGCACGGTAGGTGCCAGCTCCCTGACCTGCCTGGAGGAGGGAGTGGCTGGGATGGGGGAGGGTTGCTGCTTTGGGGTGACCTCCTGTTTTTCCTCCAGGAGGTCACAGAGGACCACAGAGGCTGTGACACCAAAACCCACAGGGTGCTCATGGCCATGCAGAAAGCTGTCCTCCCACCTCCTGTTACACCTTGAGCTCTGTGGTGGCTGAAGCCAGCTCAGGTTTGCACTGCCTTCACTCAGCATCAGGGTCATGACTGCCTGAGCCTGGAAAGGTTTGGGTTTTTTTTGTAGAGGAAAGGTGGTGATGTTGGGCTGGGTGTACTTTGGTAAGGGAGGGTGAGATGGCTTGAGTGCTGTTGGTCCCAGCCAGAGAGCGCAGCCCTCTGGACCCTGATTCACTGAATGACAGCCGATAGTGATGTGTACATAGCCCTGCTCGGTACCGGGGCGCACGTGCTCCCCTCAGCTCGCGTACACACTGCAAACGAGTTGCTGGCAGTAGGGAGATTTTGATCTCAATTAGTCATAGATGAGACGGCGCTCAAAGGGTAGGGGAAGTTGTGGGAAGGAGGAGGGTTTTACCAGGGAGAGACGGTCTCCCAGCTGGGTGCACAAATGCTCTTCAGCTCCTTTCCTTGCTGCCCTGATGGCTTCAGGACAGCAGATGAAGGTTTACCATGCACACCTCTTCCCTCCCCTCCGGTGCTGGGGACACGAGCAGCCATAGAGGCAGAGTCCAATACGGGGACTGTAGCACTCAGGTGAGTGTGGGGGATGCAGGAGGGTGTGTGACCAGTGGCTTCCAGGTAATGGGGGGTTTACTGAGCTCTTTCCAGGTGATTTTGTGTGACCCATGTAGTGCCAGCTGCAGTGTTTCTGGTTCCCAGCCTTGTGAGCTGTTCCCACAGCCGTTGGTGAAACCCACAACCTCCTTGCTGAAGTGTTTGCCAGCTGTGGGAACAGTGCCTTGCATGATGATGGGCTCTGTGCCCTCAGCCACGGGGCAGCAGGGACCACGGCTGGCCCCTTGCCGTTCTGCCCGTACAGCCAGACCAGGCCTAGAGCTGGTTTTTGAATGTCCCCAGACTCAGCGGTGCGGCCGCTGCCGGAGCGGGTCTGCCTGCTCCCAGAGGTTTGCCCAGCCAAACGAGGGCACCGGTGCGGCATCGGCTTTTCGTCGTGGTGCAGGTGGAGGGGCAGGCAGTGTTTGGAGGGGAGCTCAGGACATACAGGTTGGTGGTGCCAGGGGCAGTGATGCCAGTGGTCAGCAGTGCCGTGGAGCCTGGCAGCAGCGAGAGGGTGTGTGCATGTGTGGGGATGTCAAGGTATGAGATGCAAAATCATGTGGCCTCTTGTTAGAGCAGGGCATATTTCTCTGTGAAGGAGAGTGATGAATTTTGGTGTTTACTTTTTGAAGCAGATTTGAAGAGAAGTTGGTAGGACAAGGTGGAGTAAAGCTTTATTGGGGGGGATGTCCAGCTTGGTCTGAACAAGGAGGGGTTGATTCAGTCTTATGACAAAAGCAAGGAAAAAAAAATCAGTGCACACAGGGCTGCAGGGTTGTTTGAGTGGCAGAGTAGCACAGAGGGGGTGGTGGGAACAAGTGGTTGGATTTGTGCTTCTTTCAGTTGCTTGAGGGCAGTCCTCACTGAGCACTTCAGGGTCTCTCTCACCTGGATCTTTTCTGAAGCTGGGACAGCTGCTGTACTTTCTGGTTCCAGTTTTTAGGATCTTTCCTTAGGATGTGCCCTGTAAGCTGCAGCCCAAAGATAGCTGGAAGCCCAGAGTGAGATAGCAAGGGAAATTCCAGTTGCTCTAGAGCCAGAGACATCACTTCTTGGTTTTAATGAGGACAGGGACAAAGGTGTCACAAAAGCTGTTGCCTTGCACTGCTACTGCACTGCCCATGCCAGGGAGCAAGTGGTTTGTATGCCACTGAGAAGGCTCCTCTGTGCCCACATGAGCCCCCTCGGAAAGCGGAGCATGGCTCGTCAGTGGCAACAGCATCCTGAGCCAGGAGGTGCTCCCTACAGCAGGGCAGCCCCAGAGCTTCTTTGGCACCTGCCAGCTAAGGAGCAGGAGTCACTCGCTAACTGGCTGCACCATTTGGCCTCTTGATCTGTTTTTGTGTTGTTAACTCATCCATCCATGCCAGTAGATGTGCTGCAGAGAACTGTGTATGGGTACAGGGCACAGCTTGCTTGTGATGAAGGGGTGCAGCTCCAGGCTTTGCTGAAGCCTACCTGATAAATGAGATTGACCTTACTGAGCCAGATATCCCACCATTTGTCAGGCAAATCTCCCAGCAGTGTCAGCTGGGAGCACAGGCAGGTCCTATATGGAGCGGGACAGCATCCAGTGAAAGTCTGCCATGAGCAAAGCCTCATTTGAGCTTGAACTTGTTCCGGTGAAGGCTTCCAGCTCCTAGGAGAGGTGTGCCCTGAGGTTACTGATGGCCAGGGGTCCAAAAGACCCTGTTGCCTGCAGATCCGTGGGGATTCCTGCTTTCGACCCAGGCTGTGATTTAGATTTCACTAAGTGGAAACAGAGATGGCCTTGATTCCAGTTCCAATCCTGCACAGCAAGTGCATGGCCTGAGGCGGCTGCAGCCTGCGTCTTGGGCACTCAGTGTGTGAAGGTCAGGCAGTCACACTTCTGTGCATGCTGTTACTGGGTTGAGAGGCAAGTCTACCCAGGAGTGTTACTTTTCATTTTCATCAGAAGTTGCAGAGCAATTTGACAGCCCTGTAAAAAATACCTGAGAGATGATACGCAGCTTGGAGGGGGACTTTCTGTGACTGTGATAAGGGACCGACTGAAGAATGCAGGAAGAAGAACCCTTTGTGTTTTCCCCTCAGAGTATGCAGCTGACATCTCAGTCTGTTTTACAACACCGAGCTTTTACTTGGAAATACCCTCTTCAGCTTGAAACCAGAAGCTCTGACAATGACAAATCCACTCAGATCAGATATTATCACTAAGGGGTGGAGTAGCAAGCTCCATTCCAATCTGCTGATAGAATTATCTCCACTGGGTACCCTCCTCTTATCTGTTGCTCACAGCAACATTTCAAAGGGCTGTTTTTCGACTCAGAAAGCCACAGTGGGGGATTATTTTAAGCTGCAATTGCAGAAGCAGTGCTGTCACCTTCCCCCCTCTCCCCCCTCCCCACCCCAAGGCCAGATCTTCCACTGTTAGAAATCAGCAATGAAGTTGAAGGAAGTCTGGTCACTGATACCTGCTGAAGATCCCACTCAGTGTTCGCATGGCCTCCCCACCACACGTGATACGGCTGAGTCCTTTTGGGGATGACAGGCTCGTTTCTCGTTTACCCCCATGTGCTCACTTAGTGTGCAGTGTCTAACTCTCACTGAAAATCATTTTCAGGCAGAGAGAGCAGCTTTATTAACATCAGCCACAACCATGCAAACTCTTCAGGGCTTGTTAACAAAACTTTACTGTTCTGGCACAGTGGAGGCTGATGTGGCAGGGGAGTGATTCGACCAACCCCACTGACACACAGACTAGAGACAAGGACCCGGGCGTCTTTATGACTGCTCTGTTGCTAAAACCTGTAGATCAGAGCACTTGGGATTCTGAAATGTTAACCCAGAGCCGTGGTGACACTAATGCACTTTTACAAAGGGGTGACAAAATGCTGGGGACGGTCCAGGCCCCTGACAACAACTTGGCACTGCTCTCTGGGGGCTGGTGCGCTCAGGGAGCATCACTGCAGTCATGTAAGGACCTGAGAGGGATAACTGAAATCAGCTTTAATTGTGCCTAAACCAATATGTATTTTCTAGGCTGATCTTAAATCTGTTTCCTCATGCTCATGAAATGCATATTTCTTTTATCCATTGCAACATATTTCTTTTATCTACCACGGCTGAAATTCATTCTGAATGAGGAACCAGAACAAAGAACTGTTCGCTATCTACATCTCACCAAAGGCCTTGTGTGACAGCAGGGGGAAGGTAGGAATCACAAAGCCTTTGTAGTAACCCAGGCGAGATTTTATCTTTAAAGTTGCAGCTGTTAAATCTTATTTCACTCCACTGTTTTTGGAGCACATGTAAAGAGTACATATTTGACATGACCAGTATTTATTTTGTGCTTTCATGTGGGAAAAATCTGCCTTTTCCAGGTATATTTCTGTGTTGCACTATCTGATTGGACCCTATGATCATCTGTATAAAACAGTCTGAGAAGTTCGAGATAGAAATGGGTTAATAAATTGCCCACTGTATGATACTGTTAACAAACTTCAGCTGAATTCTACTTTATATGTCTTTAATGGTCTACCTTCCAAAATATAATTAACATATCCATTTTAGTTTTCCATTTTGATACTAAAAATAGTGCAGCTGCTTTCTCACGAGCTGCTGCTGGTCATGTGAAATTAAAATCGGGGGTCTGGAAAGGAAGCTAAAAGCACCATCCTTAAAAGTCAGCTGTGTCTGGGCCTGGCTGCAGACTGAGTGCCATTAAAATATTATGCAGAAGGGGTGTGGTTTAGGAGCCATGATGGATTTTTCCCGGAGAGTTGCATGGCATTGGAATTTCAGATCTGTTTTCAGACTGAAATTCTCAATGGTCAGCATCTGAGGACACAGTAGTTGGCAATATCATCTCTTGCGTGTGTTTTGTTAATAGTTTTCTTTAAGGGCATTTCTGCATTTAATGCATGCTGACGTTAGAAGAATAGGGGGAGCAAGGGCATCTTTTGGTCTTTGTGCAAAAGCAGTGTGTGTGTGTGCATACGTTCACCCTGAAGGGCTGGATTCTGTTGCTGTATGGGGGTGGAAAGCCTCATTTACTGCAGGAGAGGCTCCTGTCTGCTGGACATGAAGCAGAAGGGGGGTAGTTTGACAGCAGGAGAGGAAGTTTCACTTCATTCCCGAGTAAGTTCATTGCATTAGATACTCTGGGTTCTGTCAGAGTGGTTACAACTGAAATATTGACATAACTACAACTGGCTGAAGTACCTTATGACACGAGGACACTCAGGCGTGTGTGACTGCTTCAGTGCAAGATTACCACAGGGACCCGAAGAGAAGGAATGAAATGTGAGCAGTTGAACAACTTGTTTAAATTTGAGATTAAAAATGAAAGCTGTCAAAAGTCTGTTAAATTATCATGATTTTATCTCTTACATATTGCTCCCTTGCAATATGTTCTCTGGGTCTCTGTCTAGATTTTGTGTGCCTAGAAAATACTGGCCTTCATGATGTCATACCCAAACGGCACGGCCGAGGGTTTGCAGGGACACTGCCAATGCTTCAAGCTACCAGTATAGCCCTACAGCTAAGGCAGGAGGTTAGTCTGGCACTCCCGGAATCATTTTAAGCTCCATGGAACTCCATCCTCTGAATTAATGCAGTGGACATTTTCCTCAGCAGAAGACAGTGTCTGTTTCTGTGGTTCTCTCTCACCTAAAGAAAAGCATTGAAGAGGAAATAGGAGGGGTAATGATGGGTTTTGCTAAATGGAAAAAGCCTCAAGTTAACAGCAGCTTCATCCCTTCTTTCCCCTCTCCATTTGTGCAGGATGGCACCTGGCAAAGACCCCAGGAACCCACGGAGAGCTGGAGTGCGGCACTGCGTGTATTTGACAAGCTGAGTTCGACACTCAGTGTGCAGAGTGTCAGTTTGTCAAATACCCCAAGTGAGGCACTTGCTGAGCAACGCGGCGGCACGACCAGGGCACCGGCTCCTTCCTTCCTCCCTCCCTCCCTCCCGCTCGGTGGGAGCCTTCCCGTGCGTGTTCTGCTCCTCCCCAAAAACCCAGCAAGGTGTTGCACAGCCCCTCTCGTCGTGGCTGAATGCTGGACTCGGACTCTGTGCTGTCAGGCTTCTCCGCCACCCCGCTTCTGGAAACGCCCCTCGGGGTTCTCCTCCGAATGGCAAAGCTGCATAGAAGTGGGGTTGGTGGAGTTGGTAGAGTTCCTCTGCACTGTGGAGGCAGAGATGCGGGCCCGGCTGCTTATTCTTTGCAGCCAAACCCGATCCTGTTCTCCTCCACAGCATTAACTACCCAGTTGTTGGTGAATAATCCTGCTCAGTTAACAAGGATTCTGGCTACTGTCACCACAACATCATGGGTAGGGGCAGTGTGGTCCATAACACAGAACCTTTTCTTTGGATATGTAGGAATCTTTTTTTTTTTCCTGT
>VWZY01003860.1:283908-300599 GCA_013399075.1 Chloroceryle aenea | reverse complement strand
CCCCGCCGCGGTTATCGCCCCGCCGCAGACACACTTGGCCAGCTCATCAAAACAGAAGAGTCTGTCCTTGGCTCCCAGTGCTGCTGCCGTGTCCTTGTCCTTATCTTGAAGCAGAGCAGCACGTTTTCCTATGAACACTCCTTTTCTTGGCAGTGGAAACGATGAATGGAGTTCTTTACTTCTAGGCAAATCTTACATGAACTGCAAAGCCTGCAGTGCCCGTTAACCTCAGCATGGGCTCGGCCCAGTGTGCTGAGCCCAGATCAGAGGGCTGCCTGATGCTAAGGTTATCTGTGCTGTTCCCTCTTTCCTGCTTGTTTATCTCCAGTGAATGGTGTTTTAATCAATACCTTAGGGAGCCAAGGGCCTTTCTCACTGGGGTCCACAAGGAATGCTTGTGCTGGTGCTCTACATCTGCAGTAGCTGCCAGAGCCCTGCTGAGAGATGGCTGAGGGCATCCAGACCTCTCCATTAACTTTGTCCTAATCATTTTCATCCTGTCTTTCATCTTACTCTCATTTCCCACAGATTCACTTCTGTTGATTTGTATTTGAATAGACCTCTTATATTACTCAGAAGATACTTCTCCAGGTAATAGATGGCGATTTGAGGATACTTGCTCCTTTGAAACAGCAGTAAACTGTGTTTTGCTGAACTTAAGCCTTGGTGGGACCCCTACAACAGCACGTTTGTACAACTGGTTCCTGAAGTGGCTCCTGACGTTTCCATTTTACATCGTGACTTTTAGTTTTCCCTGGGGAGCTTTCCACCACAAATCCCTTTCTTACTAGCACCCAACATAGTATTTTAAGCTGTCACATCACCACCTCTGAAAAAACAGTATCAGGTCCCCCGAGAGCTCCCAGCAAGCCACCCATGTAGAGGCAATGAATAAATGGCCCCGCTTGGTCAGCCCCATTCCTGCAAGCTTTGATTCCATGGTATTTGAGTATGGGCCAGTAATAAAGCTAAAGTTCCTCCTTTCCTAGGCTGACAGCCCTGAAAGCAGGAGCTGGGCAAACCTTAGCATTTTGGTAATTTCTGAACCAGCAGCAGCTGCACGAGATCCCCCCAGAGCACTGAAGCTCTGCTTTGTAGAAAATTTAGTAAACAGGTTTGGGAAGTATTGGCACACACAGGAACACACAAAAGGAATGTACGAGAAACACAGTAATGGTTTTGTAATTCTTGAGTTTAATTACTTCAGCATGGGTTTTTTTCTCACTCTCAGCCTTCCCCTTTCCATTGCAATCCTTCTTAGGAAACCTGCATAAATAAACACTTCCCAGACCCGTACGTAAACCAGACACAGATGCACAAGTTTTTACTTGCAGTTTTCTTAAGCTTTTGTTTCTTAGGAGAGAAAGTCTATTAAAAAACCTATTATGCAATCAGATCAAATATCTGATGGTGAGATGCACTGAGACCAGAGGACTCCATGGTGGAAGAACAGGACAGCAATCTGTAACAGGAACCATACTTCAGCCTAACCTGTTCAGGAAGGGCGGGTGGCAGAACATCAGCCGCTCAAAGAACTGGTTGGTTGTTCTGTGCTGTCAAACAGCACAGAGGAAAAGACCAATTTTACTGTTTCATGCTTGGTAAAATTGAGGCCTTTAGGATGAAATAAAAAAAAAATCAAAAAACAGAGCAAAGGACAGAGACACAATTCACTCATTTCCCCTCTCCATTTATCTCATGAAAACTTGAGACTGTTCAGCCCTTGGTCTCAAGAATTAAGCAAAAGACAGACTAGAAAAGGCTCAAATAAGACATACTTGAGAAAAAGCAATTCAAAAGATAAAAGCTGAAGGGTCCCGAGGTACAGCCCAGTTAGAGCAGCACGGGAACGAAGAGATGCTCTGAAGGCATTCATTGCGCACAGGCACGCGGCAGCAGGACCCGCAGCTGGCTCCGGCCAGCACAGATAATGGGCGTCAGCGAACAGGCTGAAGAATGCCAATAACAGGCTGAAGAATGCCAATAACAGGCTGAAGAATGCCAATAACAGGCTGAAGAATGTCAAATCACTTCGGACTCTTGAATACAAAAGAACTCAGAACTTACTAGGTCAGCAGTTTTGGAAAGAACAAAGCCTGTAGGGAGCCTAAATTCCCAAAACAAAAAAAAACCCCAACCTCTCAAGCCACTGCGCTGGTAGGAAATACCACATGACAGACAGCAGGTTCTCCACCCACCCCCAGGCCTTTCCCAGCCCCACCAGTTTTGTGTCCTTACAGCAAATGCCCAGTTTGGGTGGGCTAGTGGCAGACTGCTACAAACCTGGTGTCACCGAGGGAGAAACTGACACCAGGGCCTGATGTCTACATTACAGCTGCTCAAAGGAATTAGGAAAACAGTGTAGAAAGGAAGTGCGGCACAAAATTTTTTGATTAAGTGGACACGAGTTTCTGTAATCCGCTGTCAAAGGACTCAAGTGCACCTGGCTAACTGCGCTTTAAGACTCCACAAGCAGAAAATGCAGGAAGAAGTCCAGTGTTCATCTAGGGTCAGGTGAAGAAGTAGCTACTGCAAGCAGAAGAGAAATCTTACTCTAGTGTCCCTACGTCAGTGCAAGTTACCCCAGGACTCCTTCCCCCAACCCCTTGTTTGAAGGGCAGCCGCTGGACTGTGCTAGACGTGAACCAGTTCTACTCAAAGTGTCTGAGGACGCGTGACCTGTGAGCTAGGTGCAGGTTGCCCTAGAACGGCCATGCAATGTGCATGAGAAACCAGCATTACGCAGGGTGGCAAGCACTTCCTACCACAACACCTACAACCCGTGGCAATGGATGAGTGTTAGCATGTTAAAAAGTAATACTCCACAGTTAAAATGTAATTTTCCATAGGAAAAACGTCCCCTGTACCTAGGAGCAAATCTAGGAATACCAAAGTGATCTAAGCAGATGCAAACAATTGCAGCCACAAACTATCAGAAAAAGAAATCTCAAATTAAAAACAAAAATTGAAAAAAAACCCCAAACAACTTAATTTCAAACATTAGACAAGCCACCTATTGAAACAGGCTCTCAGAAAGAGTACAGCTCATGTTTAAAATATTACACACCACATAACTATCCAGCTAATAAAAATATAACAAACCAAAACAAAAACAAAACACCATCCAAACTTTACAAACAGGATACAAACAGATTTCCTCCTGCAATAAGGATACTGGATAAAAGGTTACAGAACACTGTGGTATGTTTACAGGGAGGTTGTTCTTCCCCTCTGTCCACTGCCTGCACTCCCACCAGCTCGTTTTGAGTCTCTTTTCAGTTTTTCCAGATGTGCTCTTTGCCGTAGAAAGAGAACTTTCTTCTGTCTGTACAGAACGACACCCAGGAAGCAGGTGAGGAGAGAGGTCGAATTTCCTGTTGATCCATTGCTTTGTTGTCGCATCGTTAAGCCAGTTACAGATGTTATGCGAACTCAAGAAGTTTCTATCTCAGAGGCCTCTTCTATGAAGTTAGCAACAGGACTGAGGAGCAAGAGTGGAAAGAGTTTATACTCTCCGTTCCCATCTTCTGAGAGGAGAGGTGGATCGCCCATTCCCAGAGCATCCAGAGGCTCAGCCTGGCTGGCTGGAGCGGCTAGCGGCAAGGCAGTTCCACTGCCTGACGGAGGAGGAGGACCAGGTTTCTCCTCCAGGGCGGGCAGCAGAAGGTCTTTCGGATCCTCACTCTTCCCTGCAGCTTCACTTGAAGGTGCTTCTTCAAATAATGAAAGCAGAGGATTGGCCCTGTATTGTATCAGCTGCATATCTGAGGGAAAACAAACAGTTTAAACTCCAGGCTCCTCTGCACACAAGTGAGGCTCTTATGCAAGACAAGGAAAACTGGAGAGGCTGCTTCAGAGCTTGGTTTGCTAACGCAAACCATGCAGCTGAGCTCTGACAGACTACATCCACAGCTGCAAGAGGGGAGGGAGGGCTCCTGTCTTTGTTAAGATCGATATCTGAAGCACGCTCCAAGCCCCTCACACGCAGGACATGCAGCGGCAGCACTGGGGTGGTAAAATGGGCAGCACTGCATTGGGGGAAGTCGCAGCCCGTATAGGAGATACTTCCACGGGGACATTTGCAGTTCTGCTCCCTATTGTGGCACTCTGTCATGTGTAAGCAAAAGGAAATGGTGAACACCAACATGGGGGGCACAGGATGGGGCCTCTCGTCAAGACTGAGGCACAGATTAATCAAGAGCAGTGAAACATTCCAGTCTTCACAACAACAACAAAAAAAAAGCCCAGACCAAAGAAGGAGATAAACCACATAAGAGGCTACAAAAATTCCATTTCAACACACAGTTTTGGAAGAGTTTGGAACTGTCAGAGCTTTCAGTGTTCCTTGCTGCCCACCTTTGCTTCCTGCTGTTTCTCTCTCACTTGCTGCCACATCTTCAGTGCTTTCTGCCAAGTTTGAAATCTGAAGCAGAATGGGGAGAGATCAAGACAGAATGCTTAACAACCACCACAGAATCCCAGTCTCCACTGTCCAGTTAACAGTATTAAAGCTGAAAGGAGGAGGCAAGAGAAACAAAACAGTTGACCAGTGAGCCTGTTCTTGCACCCGAGGGCCAGCAAACAGGAGTTCTCGGAAGAAGGCACAATGAAATACAGACAACTTGCTAAAGCCAAACAAGCTTCTGACTAGCAAATATTTTTTTTTTTTACTTTCAAAACAGAAGCTTTATTATAGCCTGTCTTGTTGGAATGACACCCTTAAGCATTATTTCCTCAATACCATTATGTTTTGCAAGCACTGCTTGAAGACAGCTGCATTTTACCTCACTTGTGGTCTATGCTGTTATGACTGGGAAGTTGTAGTTTAAATATTATTTCAGGACTACAAAATAGATGACACTTGCAAGGGTTTTTTTGTATTTTTTTTCTAACATGAATCAGTTTTAGGAACTGGACGAAGAGAAGTAAATCTGCACTGAAGTATGCCCTCTGAGGAAATGCCAGACAATCGTGTTCAGAATAAATACAGTGCACTGCATTCTTTCTGCTTTCCAATTAGCAGTTTTCCTTCAGTCTTCAGACAGATCACAGACACACAGTCTCAGAACTCTCCAGATCGAGCTGTCACTTGGCTAAAGGACATCACAGAAAATCCTGAGGATAAAATGATTTCATCCTGTGCTCCCAGTCCAGTCCCTACCCTCTAACTGCATCAGCCAAAATTTAGCTCTCGACTCGCATTAACCCTCTCCGTCATAGAAGCAACTCTTGCTCTTACATTGTCCATAGCAGGGGAGGTTTCCATCAAGCTCATATCCAGGGCTGGCAGCTCAGGATTAAATGTCTGAAAATAAAAACAGACCGTCCGTCATGTAATAGGGCTCTTAAAACAAAACTGCAGAGAGCTCCTGAAAGGACAGCAGGACCCAGTGCACCACTCCAGCCACGGCAGCACGGGGAGGGGGGCTCCTTCCCAGGCCTACAGCAATGTACCTCCTGCCTGTGGCAGTGAACAGCTCACGGGACAAGAAAGGGACACTACTCCCCAGTGATTCCAGGTACATGGCTGAGTCTCACTCTGTATCCTAGAGCATCCTCAAACCCAAAATCAGGATGTGATATGTGACTAAGGCTTGAGAAGAGAGTCCAACTTTTCCTCCCTCCCCTTTAGTTACATGTAACAGAAATACCGTACGGACTGAAAAAGGCTCTGGATGTTGCCTGGTACATTGCTAGACCCCTGGGAGGACTACGTGTCGTTCTATCCACAACTATTTGCTTTTCAGGGTTTTCCCCTCTCTTGTCCGTTACAACATGGAATAAACCAGTAAAATTTCATGATGCAGCCTAACTGGGATTTTTCAGAAAGAAGAAGAAACGAAAAGACACTCACATCACTGAAAGCTTCAGAACAAAAGTTATACTGCTTGCCAGATAACATCGCTTGAAGCTCTTCAAGGCTGGCATCAATGCAGTTAAGAAAATCCTGAATTTCCTCTCTAAAAAGACAAAATGATACAGCACTGTCAGAAAGCAGTTGGCAGTTAGGGCCTCCTTTTGCATCACGAGGCAGGAAAAAAACGTAGAAATGTTCTGTTAACCTCCCAGCTACTACAGCCGTGGGGCACGGTGAGAGCCAGACCAGGAGAGCTTATTGCCAAGTGAAGGAAACCACGCTGCTGTGCCTTCCACCTGTTCTGGAACCTCAGATCGCTGCCAAATTGTGCAGGTGTCCAAGGAGAACGGGCAGGGTAAAGGGAGAGGGAATGCAGTGGAAAGGAAGGTGCGCGCACGGTGCCAGCACTGAGCTTCTCCTCCGCCCCAGCTCCACTACAAGCATCAGGCGGTGCCAGCGCGCTGCCCGCGCTCCGTGGTGCTAACGAGGCACTCTGCTCTGGAAGGCACGGTCTCAGACACCACCCACAACCTCAGGAGGTGCTGCCTCTAGCCCCTAACGTAAGGGGGTCACGGAGTGGCACGGCAGGCCCAGAGGAGGCTACGATGATCAGCTGGAACCCCTCTGCTGGGAGGACAGGCTGAGACAGTTGGGGGTGGTCAGCCCAGAGAAGAGAGGGCCCAGGGAGACCTTGTGGCCTTTCAGTACTTTAAGGGGGCTACAGGAAAGCTGGGGAGGAACTTTTTACAAGGGCCTGTAGTGACAAGACAAGGGGCAATGGCCTTAAACTGAAAGAGGGGAGCTTAAATGTAAGGAAGAAGTTCTTCACTGTAAGGGTGGTGAGGTGCTAGAACAGGTTGTCCAGAGGAGCTGTGGATAGCCCATCCCTGGCACCATTCCAGGTCAGGTTGTACAAGGCTCTAAGCAACCTGCTCTAGTTGAAGCTGTCCCTGCTCATGGCAAGGGGTTTGGTCTAGACAATCTTTAAGGTCCCTTCCCACTCAAACCCTTCTAGGATTCCGTGATTCTGTGGCATTACAGGGTCTTCAGATTACACCAAGTGCTGTGGTAACCATCTCAGGACTTCCTAGCTGAAGCTAACCAGAGGGGAAGAGCTGTCAGGAGAAAGAACTAAAGTTTGTTCCCTGCAGCCACACAGAATGACAGCACTGACAAAGCTGAACAGATGAACTTGCCCTGCTTCTAGTGTACAATGCTAACACTTGTCTTTTTCAAGACCTCTAACAAAGGGGCAGAAAATTTGTTTCATCAACAATGTTCTGCTAAACTCATCCTCCAAAACTTTGACAAGATCCCACCAGATGACAACTGCATAACGGTTTCTAGAAACAAATTCGTACCTGTCCAGTAGAGGATCATTTTGGTTTCCAGAGTTGTTCTCGTTCAAGATGGAGTCAATCACTGACACGGGGTCTTCTGGAGCATTCGGCTGTGCAGCGTGGAGTTCCACAGCAGCATTTCCTACTTCACCAGCTTTGCTGCCACTGTTTATATGAACTGGTGGGGTAGGTTCTGCACAGCTTAACTCATCTAGCTGCGATACCTGACACACAGGTAAGCCAGGATCCAAAGCTGCCTGCGTCTCTCTAAAATGTGACCACAGACAATCAACACACAGGAGAATTCAACGACCGTGTTACTACTCATTGCAAGTTCAGTATCTCAAATCTTAATTCCTAATAAGGTCAAGCCAGTCAAGGGTACAAACCATGAACTGGTCTTTAGAAAAAGAAGAAAAGTGCCTTCCTAAAGCCACATGAAGAATCTCTTCTCAGAGTTTACACAGATAGCGTCTGTTGGAGCCAACACCCCATTGTGCCAGGCCAAAGGCAGCAAAATAGTATATGGCAATTTGGCAGAAGAGAAACTCCTAACACTGCTTACACTGGAAAGAAAAAATTGAACCTGGCCTGTATTTCACTGCGGATGTTAACAACTAAATGGGTCTTCTCAAGAATCTGATGCCATACTAAAGAATGCTTTCCCTTCATCTGTGCTTAGAGGAATGTAAACGAGAGCAGAACTGAAACCAGAGGTAAAACTCTACCTCTTGCTTTGTTTATTGGCAACATATATATATTGGATCATTTATTAGCAACCTATACATGCATTCAGGTCCCTGTTAGGTCAAATAATTACGTATGTGCTCATTTGCTGAACAGACAGAAAAGCCCCAGCGAAGTCCATTTCCAGTGCCCATCAGCGTGACAGGCCCTCAGGCACCCCTGAAGAGACTCGAGCTCTTAAAAACCTCTGCTGACTGCGACCAGTGCTGCATGGCATAAAACACAGCCTGCAAACAGCCCTGTCATGCACAACTAGAATAAAAATTCAGAGTGGCTGTTTCCCAGGCTCCATGTGGATCACTCACACTGACGTAACGACCTAGGCACAAATACTTCCCCACCCTTTAAACGTACCTGGCTCTGCCGCTCGTGTGTGCCACAGCAAGGAGACCATCTGTGGCACTTTCCAGGGTGTCGGTGATGTCTCGAATGATGAGACCTGAACCATTTCCATCCTCATCATCAGCACTGTGTTCAGAAAACGCCATCTGCAGGGTACAGCAAACAGAATGAGTGAACCACAAAGGCCTGCCTCGTTTGATGTTGAAGCTCCATTCTTCTGGCAGCTTCTCGCTCCTGTTCAGATTTCATCCTTGACTAGCTGTATGGATTTGCATGGCTCCACAGACAGAGCAATGCTTTAAAGCTGCCCATTTTAACACAGAGCGTGTTTGATTATAAGAGAAGGGTACTGATAGTTACAGGGAAGACTCTGAGACCATCCAGTGTCCAACCCACTGCCCATTCCTAGGAACGACTTACTGCCTGTCCGCTCTCCACAGGCAGGCGGACATACTGACGACTGTACTTGGAAGGTGAAGCGCCTGCAGCATCCGTCAGAGACCTGGGACAAAACACAGCTTTAGCTGACAGTTCTGCACTGAGGAGCTGTAGCAAAGCCAAACGCGTGCGGTAACGGGAGGAACAACCAATCACTCTTCCACTCCTAAGAAAACTGGCGTTTGGGAAGGTGCTGCTGGAGCATCCTACAGGCGGCTGCGTGCTAAACACGCTCCTCGTTTTAGGTAAGTCTGTCACACTGGCACATTTTGAAAGAGTCACTATTTCTGATAACTGTGCCCTTTGAAATTTAAAATGTATAGTATATTCTCTTCCCATCCATCTCTTTAGTGATAAGGAGGAAATCTTTACTTCATGCTTTATTCTACTTCCATCAGTTTTCTCAAGATTGAATATACAGAAGTGATAAAAATATTCTCCATACACTTTAGAAAAGTATCTTGCTCCTAGAAGCTGATATAGCCCTGTAATTCATAACTGACACTGCCTGGTGACCTCTCAGGTAATTACCTTTTTCTTTTGACCCCAACAATATAATTTCCTCGCATCAAACTTAGTATAAATTGAAGAATCTAAAAAGGAAAAACAAAAAACCAAAGAGGAGGTGAGCATAGCAATATTAACATTAAATTATCAGATTTTACTACAAAATTATGTAGATATGTGACTGAAATCAAGAGGTAAATTAAAAATCCATTTGCATTCATGTCTTAAAAAACCAAAATGACAGTTACAAGTGGCATTGAAAAATTTGTGTTTGCTTGGTTGGATTTTAAAGTAACAGAACACCACAGATCACTAGAGGATTCCAGACCAGAAACAGCCGAGGGATAAACCAGAGAGAATCTGTTCCAGTGCAGAAGCTCCTATAGTTTCTGGGTTCCAGTTTGACTTCTTGAGTGGTCCGAGTCTGTCCTGGTCCAGGATCTTTCCCAGGCTCCACTCTGCGTGCCTGCCATCTCTTGGTTTAAGCTCCTGTTACCATGCTCTGCAGCCAGCCCCACGTTATCTCAAGTCAGCTCGATTTACTGATTTCTCTCCAGATGAGATTCACTGAGATTTCAAACACATTGAAATCCTTTTCACTACCACTTTTCCTTAGTATTTTGCACGTGGTTCTTTGCTACTTCTGGGACACTCAGGAACTGTGAACATTTTCTGTATGCTGTATTAATTATAGCCTGTTCAGCTCTGTGTCATTTGTCATTCTACATAAGCAAAGAATGCCAGCAAGTATCACAGAGGCAGGAGTAAGGATGGTAGCACTGAAGATGCTGCAATGGTACCTTAGACAGCAGCTTCTGTTGTTGACTGTGCTTCTGCCTTAGAACTGCCACTTCTTTCCACAGGGCCTTATTTTCTCTGCAATGCAGAATAAATCAGAAGACAGAGGATGAACAGAGTTTACTTTATATGCTTTAGTTTTACAGCTTTCAAACTTTCACAGCACCTTGCAGGACCAATGGCAACATTCCCTCCACGGATAACTAACCATCAGTTAATTTGATCCACTTGTATAATCTCTGGGTTAAATTAACTCCATTTTCCATCAGGCAGGACCAAACACTCACTAATAAGGACATTCTTTCTCAGCCTCTGCTGCTCCACCTATAATCTTGACCTGAGGCATTCCTTCAAAGCCTTAGAGTAAAGGCTTGGTGTTTTATAAACACCTGAGTGCAACACAGACCATCCCAGGGCAGTTTCAAAGTCAGTGTTTGAGGGTATGGTTTTTTGTTTGTTTGGGTTTTTGTAAAGGAAGAGAGGGAATGGTGTGAAGGAATCTCCTGAACTGTGGTCGATACCTGCTTGCATCAATGATCTGAATGAATTAGCGGTGCCTATACAAAAAGCATCTGAAGGAACAGAGATGAGGACGTGCAAAGTCCACTTCCAATTAGAAAGAAAACCAAAGAGTAATTCTCCTCTGCATCCAATCTTGTTTCGTGTTTAGAAAAGGAAATGCTTTGATTGCCCTAAAAAACTACTACAGGTGATGGCAACCAGAATGGAATCTCAAGATAGTCAATGAACTCTTGATCTCTGCTCTGTAACTGAAATACAAAGCCAAACAAGATTCAGAATGTTGTGTGAGGTGAAATGGGAATTCTTAGGAAAAAAAAATAGCTTCACCTGTTTGCAGTTCAAACAAAACCCACATTTCGAGTCAAGCTCCATTAGATAAAGCAAGAGTCAGCGTACAAGTGCCTCTGAAACAGACAGGGTCTACCTCTTCATGTTAGCCAGCCTGACATCCATGTTGTTCTGCTGCTCTCTCATTTCCTGGACCTCAGAGAGTACTTTGTGCAAATCCTCCGTACAGACCTTGAGATCCTCAGTTCTTACTGTAGATACCTAGAACGGGACCAGGTTACACATGCTTTACTATGAACAGTGCCCTGCATACTCCTTTCTACAGGAACAGTGCAGTTAGTCTGTGGAAGAAGAGGTACAAGCTCCATTAAAAGATTAGGTGACAGCATTCCGATGGCTGAGGAAACACCACAGCTGCTACAGATGACAGTCCTGGGGACAGCCGGCACTGTATCAAAACTCCAAGGGGTCAGTGAAAACACGAGATTAGCACTTTGTTTGCATAGGTGGTAGAGTAGATGAATCATTGCAGTTCATGATAAAACCCCACCATTAGCTGAAAATGGCCCTCCCTGGGGGTTTCTCTAACAGGCCTGGTGACAGCTTGCCCTCTAGTGTCACGGAGTAAGACACCAGCCAACAACAAAACATGGAGTTGCAGTGGAGTAAGAACGGGATGATCGTATTCCTTTTAGGTGTGGGTAAACCTGCCAGCAGAGGAGTAACAAATTCCCATCAGTTTACTAGGAGGGGTGGGGGGTGCCTAATTAAACGCATCCTACTCCGTTTGGAAATCTGTCCCATTCCATGTGAGCTGCAGATTCCCATACTGGTGCCTCCTCTATTACCCCTCTGCTCAGTGACGTTCCAAAATGATGGAAACTTGTCTCCAAACTGCTCTTCTGCCCACAGCAGAATCCATGAATGTCCCCTCTTCGAATGATGGTGGCAGAGCCACCAGGAAGCAAAACCCTCACACTTCTCCCCACACTTCTGTATTCCACATTTTCCTTCTCTGGGGTGGGGGCACTGATGGCCAAGAACCAGATGACAGGTCTGGTGCATCACACACCTGAACACCATGTCCAGGTTATGCCCAGGGGTGCCCTGACAGTTCTCCTCTCTGCCTACATCTTTAGATGCTTTGCTGTTCCTTGCAGATAATGTCTTACGTTAAGGCATGTGAATTGTAAACCAAGCAAAATTGATGGCTGATTTCTCTTCAGCATTCCGACTTCCCATGGGGAAGGAACCCAAGCGGTGCAGACAGCAGGTGGAAAATTCAGATGCTGTCAGCCTGCCTCTAAGAAAAAGGACGAACTACAACATTCTGCCCAAGTGCCAGGAGCTGCTCTCTTCAGAGTCACTAACTGGGTAACAACAGGAGTGGAGGCTGAGGCACACCAGCAGAGCTAACACCACAAGGGAGCAAATGAAGAAGTCCTTCATTCAAACTGGCATTCCTGCTAGAGGCTTGAAAGCCAGTCCACGGCAAGTACTAAGACTCCCTTCCAGATGGTGAGAGAGCAAAAAAACCTAATGGACGCTTTCCAAAAAAATCACAAACATTTCCTTTGCAACAAAGAATGTGTCTCACCAACCTATCCAACAGTTCCAGCTGAACGTCCTCGGCATTCGCTAGAGCTTTTGTCTTCCCATCTAGAGCAAGCTCCTGGGATACATGGGGCTGTGCATAACGTCACCCAGCAGCTGCCCCGGCGCCCCAGCGAGCCCAGACAAGTTAACGACGGCAGCATCGGGGCAGGGCGCGGGCCTGAGTCAGAGAAGCAACTGCACGACCATATTTAATCAATCACGATTCTCAGCAGAGACAGCTGAGGGAAGAATCAATCAAAACACAATTGTGCCTCTCCGGCCTATCCTGTCCTTTATTAACTTGGGCAATGCAGCGGCCATATTACGACATTCTAAAGAGAAGCTTCTGCAGTTGGAATGTCAACATGATGTATCATGATACTCTCTTTCTCTGTCAGCCAGGATGTTATGGGCTGTAATGTGCCAACAGAGGATAAATATCTGTGCAGAAACAGGTCAGACAAGGCCTGAATGTACAAAATAACACTGGGAAGTGCTAATAAAGATGCAGCTTAGTGGCAACACGGTTTTGGAGGAACATCATTTATGCAAACTTGCCCAAATGAACTGACACCTGGTACCCGTGCTAATTTTTGGGGAGCTCCAAGGAGGAAAGTATTTTCTACTACTTCTTTCACTTTTGTGACCCTTCCCAAGCCTGCTGTGCTAAGCTGCAATTGGGTACATCGACTCGCTGCAGAAAAAGGGCTCTAGTCTGACAGCTCTGAGGAATGTGGCCCTGCTCCAGTGCATTGCTAAACAACAGCAGGGTGTGTTTTGTCCAAGAACTGGCACGAGGAGGCCAAGCCAGGCATTAGCCTGGCATTCAGCAGGGAGCTACAAAGGCTTGCATCGTGATGCACAACCTCTGTTCCCATGGGATCTGTTGGCTCTGTAGTGTTTGAAGCCCCCAGACATGATCTTGATAAGCCACTTTGCATAACAAAGTAAACATGTGCTTAGACTGTACCTTGCGCTTGATGTTCTCCAGTAAGTGTGCCTTTCCTTGCTTGAAGAAGGGGTGCTGGAACTCAATGACTGAGCTTTTCTCTGCTGTGATCATACCATTCTCCAGAGCAATCACCTTTCTGAAACCATCTGTGGAGAGGTATTTACAAAGTCATTTTTTTCAGTGCAAAGCTGACTCTCATAACACACCGCTAAAGAAAACCCCAAGGCTACTGAAATACCTACAGCACTAGTTACTGGCAGCAGAAACTACAAAACCCAGCCACAGCAGCTTTTCTCTGGTGCGCAATGCTTTGACTGTTCTGTTCTTCACAGCTAGAGAACTCCCACAATACCACCAAATGACCTTGAGGCAGAGGCCAGCTGGCGGCCGCAAGCAAAGCAGCGATGTCCAGATAACCACAGAAGTTTTTTTGGAACATCTTGAATACAGTCTGCCCCGGCAGAAGCAGCGGAACAGCGCACCTTCCCTTTCGTGCCTATAATCCCAGGCAAGCACGTGTGGAAATAAATGCCACCATGCACCACCGGGGTCTACAGAATACTGTAAGGAGGAGAGATCAGTTCTCAGCCTATGCAAACACGTGCGTGTGGGGTACCTTCTCCATACCCGACTGCCTGCACAGGACAGGGCACTGCTGGCTCTATTTCCATCACTGCCTCAAGCACCACGGGGTAGATGCAAAATACAACTGACAGACCGGGACACATCTCTCCTTGTTCGAGTTTTCAGCATAGTTAAAACAGTCTCGTTCCACTGGGCCCTAGGAGTGCTACCATTAGAAAACTTTCCTCGGAGCCAGGATAGGTCCAGCAGGAAAAGGAGGCTGTGATCTCACTGCACATGTTCATGGGAAGGTTTGCATTTTAACATCTGCCCTTGCTACAAGACAACTGCTGTTTGCCTGCATCGTCCGCTGACGCTCCAGTGATGGAGTCTCAACGCGTGACACAAACAGCAGCATCAGCCCTGTCAGGAGGCACACGCTTCCTCTCGTGTCGGACAGAACCTAAACAGCCCTTGGATAGATGGACCTGTCAAACCTCCTGGGCAGGCAGAGTTCCTCCCCCTTGCTCCAAACGGAACTTCTCAGTACAGTGGAATCTCCCGTGTGGTTTGTGCCTTCACTCAGCCCGTGAGCTGTGCTGCAAAACTGTATCCGCTGTGTGCTGCAGCCCCGCACATTGTACTGGATCTCTGAACTACCACCTCACTACAGCTCCTTCGCCTGTACAAGCTGTACACGTGTTATATAACAGATGCTACATGAGGTACACAAGCTGAGCACAGAAAACATAACGAGATACCGAGCCTGGCTCGATCCATCCATGTGACTAATCTCATTTCAACCCAGCAGTGCAGGCAGCAGCACGACCTGGGCAGTGGTTTTCGCACAGCAGACACACAGGTGCAGGCACGGCTTTGCTCCTCTAGGAATGCCCAAGATTGCTGTTACCAGTTGTCCTGGTTTTGTCTGGGACAGTGTTAATTCATTCCCAGTAGCTGGTACAGTGCTGTGTTTTGGGTTTAGTGTGAGAATGATGTTGATAACAGGCTGATGTTTTAAATGTTGCTAAGTAATGCTTGTCCTGAGTCCAAGATTTTCCAGTTTCCCACGTTCTGCCAGTGAGCAGGTGCACAAGGAGCTGGGGGGAGCACGGCCAGGAGAGCTGACCCGACCTAGCCAAAGGGATACTCCCGACCACAGAAGGCAGTGCTCACTACAGGAACTGGGGGAACCGGCTGGCAGGGGATTGCTGCTGGGGCATCAGGCAGCGACTGCACTGCACATCACCCGTGTTTCTTGGCCTTTATCTCTCTCTTTTTAGTGTTCCTTTTCACTACAATTATTAATAATGCATATTTATTTTAATTATCATAGCTATTATTATATTTTAGTTTAGTTATTAAACTGTCCTTATCTCAACCCAGGAATTTTACTTTTTTTCCCTGATTCTCCTCCCCCTGCTGCTGGGAGAGGGGAAGAACAGAGCGATCCCTGCGTGAGGCTCAGTCACTGGCTGGGGTTGAACCACCAGGCACCATTACCAGTAACACTGCCACTGGAGCCCAGTGAACTCTACCTGAGTTTTAGGTATGAGACAAAACTATTTTTATGATTGCTTAAGAGGACTTGGAGCTGAAACATGGGAAACAAGGACTAAGCCAACCTTTACTGTTACTCTTTTCTTCTGCAAAACAAAACCAAGACCAGAATTCAGGTTCTGGGGGATGAAAGACCTGCCAGGTGGATTGGGTTGTTTAAAGAAATTCAGATCGATGCCAGGTAGCAACGAACTTGGCAGAAAGAATCCCGAAGAAGAGCTGATGCTTACACATGTTAAGCTGTCGTATGAAGCTGGAGATATTGTTGTGTTTGAAGTACTTGGGAAGCAGCTCCTTGGCAAACCTCTGCTCATCCAGAATGCAGAAATTCTCACCATTCTAGGGAATAAGCAGAACTGTTAAAGAACAAGCACAGTTTTTCCAAGGTGTTGCTCATAAGTCAACACCATAAATCAACAGAGACAGTTCCTGCAACAGGACAAAACACTTTGCGAAGGGAGTTGTCTGGGTGAGCACTCCTGACTACCTGGCACCGTCCTCAAAGTGAATCAGACAGTAACGCGGAGCCACTCCCGTTGAAGGAGGGCATGTTTTAAAAGCCCTTAAGTTTTGATCTGTAACCCAAAGAAAAAACATTCTACACCCGGTGTGTCTGCTGCTTGCTTCGTCCACAGGAAACCCAGCGGATGCTCCAGCCCGATGGAGCTGGTGCCACTAGAGGGCTTTTGCCTCCCCTGCTCGGAGCTGCCCGGCTCCTGACCAGATTCTTCCACCGTCACCACTAAAAATAACCAAGCAACCTCCCGGAGCTACTGAAAGTTCAGACAACAGAACCCAGCGGTGAAAAGCGGTAACTGTGACACGAGCAGTTTCAGATTCATCAGGTTCGCCAGTTCAAACTTCCTGAGCCCGGGCAGGTCTTTAGAACCATTCATTTTTAGCCTGTTCGCAAAGAGAACAGAAATATTATGTCTCTTTTCATCTCTGCCTTTGTAAAGGCCCAGCCTCTTAAAGAGTGGAGAGAATCCTACGGATTTAAAACTGACAGGGGACAAAAATCCACGCAGCGCTCGTGTCAGATGCCTCGCCAGCGGCACGTGGGGCTAGCGAGGCCGATCTTCCTCATCCCAGCGGGCGAAAACTGGAAGCCAGTTACTTCCTGAGGAGCCTTTTCTGCTCAGCGTCGTCGCTTCCAGCTAACGGCGGGGATGAGGCACCG
>VWZY01003860.1:272705-282964 GCA_013399075.1 Chloroceryle aenea | reverse complement strand
GGTTCAAGAATGAATGTAATATGAAGGTTGGTTTGTTGTGGGGGTTTTGGGGTTTTTGTTTTTTTTTTTTCTTCTTTTGCCATAAACAAAATGTGCATTTAAAAGAAAAAGAGCTTTTTAAAAAAGCATTTAAGGTTGTCAGTTCTTTCCACCTTGCGCTGGTAGATGAAATGGTGCTGAGTCCCCGTGAGGAGCCGGGGAGAGCAGAATCGGTTTAGCCTGCCGGGTCTCTGTCCAGTGACGCTGCTTTGCTGTTTCCTAGAACTGCCCCAGAGCTGTGGGCACAGAGCTGTTTGTGCTCAAACTCCAGCCTGAGGTCCAGGCGAGACTTTTGTGAAGCCTGTGTGGCTGTGACGGAGATGTGGCCCTTGACTTTTTTCAATGCCAAGGCTTCTGGTAGAGTCTGATTTGCCTGATAAGTTTAGTGATGCTGCAGGGTGGAGCTTTGGTGTGGTAAGCAGGGGGTCTACCACGTAGAAACAGTGGCTGATGCCGTGGGGATTTGTCTTGGTCAGCAGTTTTCACAAACAGCTCTTGCAGCCGCTTTGTCCTTGGTAGAAAGTCTGAGCTTCGCCCTTCCCTGGAGTTTCACTCTACTTGCAAAAACCATTAATGTGGGAGGACGTGAAGATTGACCCCATCCCCGCTGACTCACCGGGCTCAGTGGCTCCCAGTCCCCGAGAGCAGCCACCCCACGCTGGGCACGCTTTCCCGGGAAGCTGCTCTGCTGTACTTTGACCCACGTTGACAAGAAGGCCACTTCTTCAGCTGAGTCAAACGCATCTCCTTGGCCTTCCCAGCAGGGTGTGTGCCGACAGGATGGGAGGCTGTGGGCTGAGGGTTGGTGCTGCCAGCTTTGTCTTTCCTCGTGGTGGTCACCACTGCCTTTTGCTAGTCTGGCGTGTGTCAAACAGCACGAGTACAGCACGAGTCCTTGCTTAGAAAGTGCTTTGTGGCACAGTGTGAGTGGGTTGGTGCAGCTGTGTCCCCTCCCCATCAGCGGCAGAAGCAGGGGATGAGGGTGGTGTGGCACGGTGGGGTGAGCTCTGCCATCACCCCTGTGCTGCTGGAGCCACGTGTGTGGAAGGGGCTGTTCCATACCCCAGTGTCTTCAGGTGTGTGGCCAGGACGGTCTGAAGGGCTTGCTGCTGCAGCAGAGCTGCACTGGGTGGATGCATCAAAACCATCTTGGATTTAGAGAGATCCCTAAAATCCCCTTTTGAGAAAGGAGGGAAGGAAGGTTGCTTTCTCTCAACTCCTCAATGACTGGAATCAGTACTACTTGATTCTCGTTAGCTTCTGAGAACAGTTCAGTGTGTTTGGAAATCAGAAATTCAGGTGTGGACACGAGTGGGTATCTCATGGCCACGTGCTGGGGTTGAGTCCTGTACACTGGGTATTGGATGCGGTAAGAGATTTCAGAGCTGCTCTGGGAAAGCTGTGCTGCTGTGCTGGCTGGAAACCTGCAGAACATCAGCTTTGCTGCAAGTAAACCTGAGGTACTCCCATGGCTGTTATCAAGGACAGGGGAGAGTAAATAACTACAACAATTAAAACCTTTCTGTTTGACATGGCTTGATGTTACTATCTCCTTGAAGTTAAAGCTGCTTCCTTTAAGCCTTCTTAAGAGGTCACATGTTTGTAATTATCTTGCTTTCTGTTTCTCTCTGCTGAACTTTGTTGTCTCAGTTGTTATGGGTCTCAAGAGCTGGGCACCTCTTTTAGATGGCAGCTTGATTGTTGGTTACATCTGGCTTCGTTAATTATATTGCTGGCGAGATCTTTCTGAAGTGTTTTCATGTGGGTTTTTATTTAGTTTGCGATCCATTTTAACCCTGAGGTATTTTCTCATCCTCTGCTGCCCCATTTTGCATCAGTTTCTCCTTCATACAGGTAGTTCTTGGAACTCGTATCCGCAGAACTGTATTTGAATGTTTCCAGGGTATTTCTGCAGCTTGTTCTGAATCTCTCTTCAGAGTATCTCTGGTGCTTATTTACACCAAGCTTGGTGTCAGTTGGAAGTTTTATGAGTAAGCTCCTTACTTTGTAATCTGAATCATGGTGGAAATATTTAATGGTACTAGACTAAGCACGAAGCCTTTTGCAGCCAGTCTAAGATGTACTCCCTGGATTACAGAGAACCACTCTACGTGCAGTCTTGGAAGAAGTTAAAATTATCCTAAATCCTACTTCCTCAGGGGGTGTAGCAGAACAGAAAGGTCTCAACAGTGGTTAAAAATATAAAGATTCTTGCTCAGAATTATTTCCCTGAGCTTTGTAAGTGTCCTATAAGGTGACTTGGGATGTCAGAGTGGTGAAAAGCCAGCCACTGGACATTCCAGCACATGTGGCACTTTTGCTCAGGACCCTGCTGCCCAAAGATGATCCTTACAGAGCAGGTAGGATTTACAGGTGCCCTTTCTGCTAACACAGTGCTTGCTGCAAGTCTGTTCACTCCCTTTCCTGCTGGGCCAAACTGTACTAAATTGGCTGTGTGTTCTCAACGCTGTGGAGCAAAGTGTTAGAAGAGAATTACAGACAGAGGAAGTCAACTGAGCTGTTGAGAGAAGCACGTTGGTATTGGGGACCGGTTAGCAAGGCATAATCTCCATCCACCTTGTGCACTGATTTTGTTATGGGCATGGTGTCCTCCTTGGATATTTGAATAATGATCCCAGTAGGACTTCTGTCTGACTTCTTCATAGCCTCTCAATGTCCCATACCTTCAAATCACGTGGTCATATTCTACTTCTGTTTAATTACCTTACTCTTCTCCTCTCTCAAATAGGTGTAACCTCCAGAAGTGCCTCCACTTCAGGCTATGATGGGATTGTTCTGGGTGTTGCTGCTCTACATCCACATACTATCACCTTCCTTTGCTGGAGGCGACACCCGAGTCTATTACCTGGGGATCCGCGAGGTGGACTGGAACTACGCTCCGGCAGGGAAGAACGTGCTCGCCAACCAGAGCATTGCACGTAGCCCGTATGTTTGGTGCTGTCAGAATTGACCCCGCTACTGCCCTGAAATAGTCACTTTATGAGTGATCCCATGCAGCTTTTCTGGGTCATCTAAGCAAGCAAGATACATGGTCTGATAGATGTCTGATCTTTATGAGCTTAATGTTTAACCTGTTTTATTGTAGGCACCTAGGAACTGTATCAGTGGGAAAAGGAATGGTCAGTGTAATGGAGCAGCCGGAGCCTGGTGCCCGCACAGGGAGTCAGTGCAAACGCTGTAATGGAGCAGCCTGTGCAGTGCTCTGCCCCGGGGTCTCCTTTTCCTTAGTTCCAGCCCCATCAGCTTGGGTAGCCTGAGGCATGATGGCTTTTCATCATGTAAATGACTTCAGAGCCAGCTTCTTGTTTGAATGCAATTTCAAGCCTTAGACTCGATGGAACTTCCCGCATGAAATTTTAGGTGTGGTTTGAAAAATGTTTGGTTTTGTTGCAAAATAAAATCTGGAGACTGCAATAATTACTTTGAGTCACTACAAAAGCAGGTTTGGGGTTTAGTTTTCAAAACACCAAACTTTTTTTACATAGCTTTCCACAGCTTTTTAAAGGCATTTGTGCCTTTTTTCCTCCCCTTGTATAATGTAGCAAATAAGTTGTATTTCTTGACCTGCTCTGTCATCTACCCCTCCATAATAAATAACAGTCAGGTTTGTGTACAATGTTTCAGAAACAGCACAGCAGGAATAGGAAGGGTTCACAGAAAAACATCAGGGTTTGTCAGTCCAGTGTGGGAAAAGTCTCTGTGCTCTGGAGATGCCGGAGAGACTTAAATTAGATCCCAGAGAAGGAACACCCCCAAAAAGCCAGGATTAACAAAGATGTTGTCACTGACTCCAGCAGTGATAACAAATGCAGGGGGGCTTGTTTGCTTTCTCTCCTAATACATGAAGAGATGGAAATTAAATTCAAGGCTGTTAAACTTGAGCCATTTCAAGACTGTTCTGTTACTGCAAGCAGAGAGCTGATGGGACTGGTGGGACTTCTACAGCCACAGAATTGCTGGCAATAACCAAAGCACATGATACTGATAGAAATTACAGAGGTAGTAAAATGCTTGGAGAATATTTTTTGGGGGGGGGAAGAAGGGTGTTATGTGGGAGGGGAGGGAAAAGGCAGGTCTGTAAAATGAGATATGAATTGCCTGTAAACTCTTGGAGTGGCTGTAGGGATGAGCTCGGGGCTGCACGGTGAGAGCCCATCCTTTGTGATTTTGAATGACAAGGGTGGTGATGTTCTGCTCTCAACTGGTCATCTTCTGGAGACGTGCACGAGAGTTGGACTGTATTTCAGGACTGCTTATCTTACCACGGGGTGATTGATGCTAAGGGGGGAGTGGGGGAGTAGCCTCAGCTCTCATCTGGGCCAGTCCCAGTAATACCTGGACCATGATTCATCTCTTATCTACTAAGGATTAGCCATAAAGAGTGCAAACACTCATCAGTTGAACTTTAGTACTTCTATGCAGTTTTAACTGGAAGCTGGTTAGGTGCTGGGTATGTACCCCACTGTCTCGTCTGCCATTCTGCAGGCAGTTCACAGTCTGTGAAGAAAAAAATCTTTTACATTGTGAGTTTTCCCAGAGAGCTTGGGAGATTCCCCCACCCCGCTGGTTCTGATTTGGCTGCAACTGCCACAGAGGCATTGAAGTGAATTTCTAAAAGCCCAGTGCAGGCTGAAGCAGGCACGAGAAGGGCTTTGCACTCCTGTGATTGTTGGAGAAGCATCCTTCCCACTCCCTGTTTGCACTGCAGAGCTCAGGGGTGCACTTTGTGTCTACTCATGAAGATCTGGGGACGGGGCTGTGGCAGCTGGCTGTGCTTGTGGCCGTGGTGCCAGGCTCACCGAGCGGTAAGGTGCCGATATCTCCCCTGTGCTCAGCCTGCTCAGAAAGCAGATGAGGCTGAGGGCCAGCGCTGCCTGTTCCTCAAGCAGTCGGGGTGCAGGAGGGGACAGGTCACAGATGACCTGGGGTGTGCTAGGGTAGAGCACTGGTGGACCTGTGTGATGCCAAAGCTTTCGGGCTTATCGGGGAAGGCTGTGTGCCATTGTGACTCTACTGTTACTGACCAGGTGCTTTATATAAAATGTGTGACTCACGGTGCCTTTCCCTCCCTGAATTTACAGCAAGGCCTCAGCATTCCTCCAGCCTGGCAGAGACAGGGTGGGCAGCACGTACAAGAAATCTGTCTATAAGCAGTACACAGACTCCACGTACAGCACCGAGATTCCCAAACCTGCCTGGCTGGGGTTCCTTGGGCCTGTCATCAGAGCTGAAGTGGGGGATACCATTAAAGTGCACCTAAAAAATTTTGCTAGTCGACCGTATACAATCCATCCTCACGGTGTTTTCTACGAAAAGGACTCTGAAGGTAAATGAGCCACTGCCCTAAAGGAGACAGATTGCTCTCAGTGGGAGCTCAGTAGCGTGCACGGAGGCGTCAGTAAAGCCACAGACGTGGTTAGCCTGAGGGAGAGCACGCGCCTGTATGTGCTCAGTGAAGTCTCCTGCTGCTGGGTTAGCAGGTCTGTGGGGCTGGGGTCATTTCCTGGTTTTTCAGGCGAACCTCCAAAGTTTGCAGGTAGCAGAGTGGTGCCAAAGGCAAAGAGCTATAGTCCTTATTTGAAGTGCTGTAGTGTGAGTCACGAGGGTGATGAGCTTCAGGGAGGTCACAAGAATGGTGAAGTACAAGACCAAAGAGCTGCTGTCTGAAGCAGCCTTAGAGCCTGTAGAGAAGCTGACTGTGGCATGTTGCAGAGCTGGAGGCAAAGCAGCAATAGGCAGAATGGGAATCCTCTTTCTGACTCTGTGCTGACCCGTTATGGGGCAAATTGCCGTACGCTGGCTCTGTGCCTTGCTTTGACTGGTGAAACACTACTGCAGCCCTGGGGTGATGAGTCTTGCTTAGAAACCTGCTACCCAAGTGTGTATCTGCAGGTCTCTAGTGAGTGAGAGCGGTTCAGTCTCAGGTTATCCACGTGGACATCTCTGCTCTTTTTGAATGGGTGCTGTGATTGCTCTCTTCTAGGATCCCTGTATCCTGATATGTCCCTCCAGGATCAGAAGAAGGATGATGCTGTTTTCCCAGGTGGGAATTATACCTATACTTGGACTGTCCCTGAAGATCACAGCCCAACTGCTGATGACCCAAACTGCTTGACCTGGATCTACCACTCTCATATTGATGCACCAAAGGACATTGCATCTGGATTAATTGGACCATTACTTACGTGCAGAAAAGGTAAGGACTCAAGAGCAAGCAGCTGAGGGCTGCAGTTTCATACTGGGAAGATTTTGTGGTGACTTGAACAAGGGCAGCATGAGAAGATGCTCTGGAGGGCAGCTCCCAGCTTCAGGGGAAAATGCTTCCCGACTGGAGAAGACAGTAGCCATGTTCTAGCTGGGTTCTGGATATTATGTTGTCTTTATCCCTTACTGGCTTGTGCATTAGAAAAAATGAGGGCTGTCTGATTTCAGCAGGAGTGAGAACACCAGGGGTATTGTGGTTCAGCCCCGTGGTGGCAGAGCCACTTGGGAGCCAGGAGCGTGTCGGCAGGGGTATGCTGGAGAAGAGTGAACTTGCTGGAACTCTGCAGCGAGCTGTGTGGGGATGCTGGGGAAAGCATCTGTCTCTCACTTGTGTGACAAGAGTTACTTTTCTTTTGGTGTTAACCTCTTGACTGACATCTGCTTTTCTGCATGGGTGGGTATTCAAATGTTCATCTTCCCTCTCACCCCAGGAGTACTGACTGGCAGCTCTCAGAGGCGCCAGGATGTGGACGTTGATTTCTTTCTGATGTTCAGTGTGGTGGATGAGAACCTAAGCTGGTACCTGGATGAAAACATAGCGTCCTTCTGCACAGATCCAGGCTCTGTAGACAAGGAAGATGAGGAATTCCAAGAAAGCAACAAACTGCACGGTCAGTGTCACCCTTAAGCCGCTGCCGCTGAGGAGACCCTCCAGGAGTGCCAGTGTTCAGGTGTCCCAAAATGCACTTCCTGCTGTGGTATGCCAGGGTGTGTGTAGAGGGGAGAAGGGACGCAGTGAGCTCTGAGATCATGTGCCAAGTAAAGAACATCGCGGGGAGAGGGCAGCAAATCCAGAAAAAAAAACCCAACAGTGTTACTTTGTTTTAATCTTTGGCTTGAGTGAGCCTTTGTCAGTGATCTGGATACTTGGAGTGCACTTCATTTCTGGAGCTGGGCTCCCCAGAACAGGAGGAGGGGAAGATGAATTCTGTTTAAGTCCATCCTCCAAACATGTCTGTACTTGACCTGCTGGCAGAAGCTCTGAAGGCCCATTTTCTAATCTCTGATTTTTGTCTTGCTTGATTTTGCAGCTATTAATGGTTACGTATTTGGGAACCTCCCTGGGCTGACGATGTGTGCTGGGGATTACGTTTCATGGCACCTCTTTGGGATGGGCAATGAGATGGATGTTCACACAGCCTACTTCCACGGAGAAATGCTCAATATTCGAGGCCATAGGACAGATGTAGCCAGCCTCTTCCCAGCCACTTTCGTTACAGCAAACATGATTCCCAGTAACCCTGGGAGGTGGCTACTGAGCTGTCAGGTCAATGATCACATACAAGGTAAGGCAGAGACTGGGACATCTCCCTTTCTTCTCTGAGTGGTCCTGTTACATGCAGTGGGGTAGGGGACAGTGCCTCGAGCGACATTCCCACTAAAATTGTCCCTCGATGAACGGGGTGATTCCTGGTCTTGTATAAATTGGGGTGGATTGACTATTACTGTGCAGGCCAGACTCTCTGGGGATGTCCTGTACCACTGTACCACATTCCACGTTGATCAGTGCTGCAGACAGTGTGTCCTTCACCATGTCTTGGGCAGCTGGGATGGGGGCTCTCTACGAAGTCCGGCCCTGTTCTCGGCAAGCTCTGGCATCCGCCCTGGAAGGGAGAGTTCGGAAATACTACATCGCAGCAAAGGAAGTGCAGTGGGACTACGGACCTTCCGGGCTCGACCAAAGCAGCGGGAGACAGCTGAGCGAGGCAGGCAGGTGAGGAGGAGGCTGGTGGGCTGGGGCAGTGTGTGGGGAGGCTGCGAAGGAAAGTGTGGAGCTTTGTTCGTATCCACGCCCGCAATTCCCGTGGAGTACGTTCCCTGGAAGTGCAGATCACCTCAGGGGGCCTGGTGGAAGTGCTCTTTCGTAGCCTGACCCACAGACCCTGGAGTCCCAGCTCAGGTGGGGTGTGATCTGCCACACTTGTCCCTGGGCTTTGTTCCTGCTTGCTGTGCCTGACCTGGGAAGGACCTGTCTGAAGGACTGTCAGGAAAGCACATCTCTCAGCAGGCACAGGGGGGCAGAGCCAGCCTGCAGATGTGCTCCGGTGTAGCCTTGCTGCAGCAAGCAATTTCTAGGAAATCAGATGCATCGCCCTTGATGACAGCCTGCCACCCCGCGTGTCAGATGGCTGTGATAGCAGATGTGACTGGTTTCTGTCGAGGCTTTGGCTGTCTGGAACAAAGACATTCCTCCCTCTCCGTTCCCTTCCCTGGGAAGCTGTTGGAGAGGACACACCTCTTTCAGGTGAAGTAGAAATGCAGAGCAGTTAATGATTTACCCAAAGCCACACAGCAACTCTCTTGCAGACCTTAGAACTGAAAGCTCCTTAGACCTGTGAGCTGGCCTTGTAACTAAGCTGCCTCTCCTGCAAGGCCAGTTACATCTGTCTGTGTGTTTGGAGAGGGTGGTGGCAGAGGAAATAAATCTCTCTTTACAGCTGTTGCGTGGGGTTGTTTTCAGTTACGATTGCAGTTGTGCCCAGGGCTGTCCTCTGGCCTCTGGAGAGCTCTGTTCCAGCATCGCCTGCCCATTGCCTTCCCTGCGGTTTTGTTTGCGGCCCTCTCGCACACCTTGTGCCAGGATACCATTCAGACCCGTGCCACCCAACCCGGCTGTGCCTGCTGGGAGAGGGCAGAGTGCCAGCCATGCTCTCTGACACGGCGGGGACATGAGACACGAGTCTGTAGGATGAAAAAGCTTCCCCCAGGCAAGCTGTGCTTGTCCAAACAGAGATGCTGTCCTTGCCTGAGAAGCTGCTTGATGGGGAGATGCTGCTGGCCTGCAGAGGGGTGTGGGGCAGCATCAGGAGCAGGACAGGGCTGATTTTCATAAAAGTGACCTGGCACATCTGTTGTTTTCATTTAGCCCTGCTGAGCAGTTTTTCAAGCGTGGCCGCTACCGAATCGGGGGAGTCTACTGGAAGGCGAAGTACGTGGAATATACTGACGAGAGCTTCCATGAGGAAAAGCAGCGATCGGAAGAAGAGAAACACCTTGGGATACTTGGTAGGAATCATCCAGCAACACAGATCCCGTTCCAGCGTCGGTGAGGATGGTGCCTATGCGGGGAGCACCCGGCCGTCTGTTGCCCCAGGGCTCGCTCTGCCGCCCTCCGCGCGCTCTCCTTTGCAGCATCCGCCCGCAGCGCGCCCGGGCCCCGTGCACCTCCCAGCGCCGCGTTATCCTTGGCACATCACCCGCCCCGAGCAGGTTCCTTGCTTTCTGCTCAGAGTCTGGCTGTTGGTTTTATGGCCCATGTCTGTTGCCTGAGATCATCTTGCAACCCTTTTTACACAGCTACCTGAGGCACAGGTTTTGTGCCTTCTGCTCCCCTCATCCTGGGGGAAAGGTGGCCCCGGCTTCTTCAGATTGCCTGGTCCTCTGGGGAGTTTCTCTGCTGCTGACATTCTCTCTATTTGTGTAGGTCCAGTGATCAAAGCTGAAGTTGGAGACACTATCCTGGTGACATTTGTTAACAAAGCCTCCTGGCCTTTCAGCATCCAGCCTCATGGAGTGGCCTACGGGAAGGCGTGGGAAGGGATGTGGTACCATGACGGTTTGTGGCTCCCTGTTCTTGGTTAATTCAATGCTAATGCTGGTGGTGGAGCTCCAGAGCCCAGACCTCCTCTGTGCTGGGGAGTTTCTGCAGCCAGGGAGGACTGGGTGTCCTACTGGGTAGAAGCCAGCCTGGTCCTCTGAGACCTCAGCAAAGGAGGCTTTCCACTGGACTGGTGGTGTCCAGGGTGGGTGCCAGAGGGAGTATGAACCCAGGGGTGCTATTCTTCAGAAGAAAAATTCAATCCAAAGCTCAGACCATTTCTAGCTGTTTGACATTCCATGAGCAGAACAACACAGCTAGTGTTCTCCAGCTTAGGTAACCATGTGCTTCCAGGGTGCATCTCCCCACACGCAGCTGGATCTGCTTTACTTCCTGT
>VWZY01003860.1:242358-257864 GCA_013399075.1 Chloroceryle aenea | reverse complement strand
GCCCCTCTTGCGCCCACGCCCTGGAGGAGGTGGCAGCAGAGTGGCTGTTTTGGAGAGGTCTGTGTCCTGGGATAAGCAGTTCCACCCCAGACTGAGAAAACTCGAGGGAAAGTTCTGGACGAAACGCCTTTGTTTGTTGTAACAAACCATGTCAGAAATGGTTTATCAGCAGCTTCACAACTGCCTCTACTCAGCAGCTGGCTCTCCCAACCGGTGGCTGTGGGCGGGAGGAGGAGGAGGGATGGTTCACAGATCTGGGAGTCTGCAATCAAATGTGGGTGTTGCTTTGGCAGCAAGCCTGTCCGAGCATCCTGCAGTGTCCTGTTTGTGGCCGTCCTCGATGCACGTGTGGCTACCATGCAGTCACCTTCTCAAGAAGACAGCAAGGTGGGCGGGCAGGGGTCCTGTGGCCCTGCTGCGCCGCAGGGAGAGGCTGGGGTGGCAGAGGCTCTTACTGGTTTTGCATTTCAGGAGCTTTACCCAATCCCTCCTGTTGTGGGGCACGTGGAGAGTAAGCATATCTGTTATTGAAAATGCTGGCCGTCGAAAGTCACTGTAAGGCAGGAGAAATACAGCTGCCTGTTTTCTTACCTGAAAATTACTTGAGGAAAAATACCTGACTTGCTCCAGGTCACAGAGGTGGTGACCTGGTTTGTCCCTTTCTGCAGCCATTGGCACAAACCCAAGGCAGTCTTCTGGGAAACCCCGAGGAACATCTTGAAGCAAAGCTGTCACCTGAGCCCTGCCCTCCTCCCACCACCTCCCTGCCCCTCTGCACTCTGTCTAAACTTTGGCTGCAAGTCTTGTGTCAGGGTAGCTTACGCCTCTTGGTTTTCTCCCTGGCGCCTCTAGAGATCCTCACCCTGGAGCTGTTTCATGAACTAGGCTGGAAGAACCGGCCAGGATCCCTTGGTGTTGCAGGTTGCCAGCCTGAGAAGCCCGGTGTGTGATGGACCACCTCTGGGTGCTGCAGCTGAGACTGTTCTGCCTTTGCTAACAGTCCGGCTGTGTAGCTCAGAAATGGCTCTCTCCCGGGCACCGTTCTCTTCCTGGAGTGGATGGGACTCGCAGGCGGGAGGGTTGGTGGTGAGACTGTGAGGTGCTGGTGAAATAAATACCAGGTTTTACTGCTGCTTTATACGGAACCCGCTGGGAAATTTGCTGCTGGTGTCATGGCTGAGTTACGTGATTTCCCTTGGGAGAAGTTGTATGAAGCTTTGCTAAAACTGATTGCAGTGTTTCATTAGCCAGCAAAATCCCCAAAGGCTGATCATCCATCATCGCACCAATCCCTGTCAGCAGTGATTCAGGATGGGAGAGGAGGCCACAGCTTTTCCCTCCTGGAGAAGTCAGTGCCAGGATAAGTCCTCGTGTTGGATGGTGGGAAGAGCCCCAAGGCTGGTGCCACAGCTCGTGGCAGGAGTGGAGGGGCTGCGGGGACAGGAGCCTCAAATGCTTCAGCTCAGCCACAGTAACACAACTGGTAGAAGCGCCCAGCGGTACCAGTTTAGTTAAGGTGAGGGTTAATGCCTACGTGCTATAACCTGAGGGACTGTGAGGAAGCCGCTGGCATCTGGAGAGCTTACACAAGTCCTCAGGAATAACTTATTGCTAGCTTTATTTTCTGAGAGTTTAGGTAGAAAGAGGTGGTGCTGGCACTTCACGCTGTGTTACAGCAACGACTGTCATATGGCTGATACAAAACCCCATCATTTGGTGGATTTTGAATAATCAGGTGAAATGGAACCAAGATTTAAATTCGTCTAATTCCATTTTGTCCAAATAAAACCCTATCAAACCAAACAGCTTCTCAGATTTTGCAAGTCAGTCTTGCAAACAATAATTCAGTAATCATCAAATACCTGTGGCCTGAGCCACAGGACCAGTGCAGGTGGTCTGGGGTCTCTGTCAGATCTCTAGCTATGCAAACATGGTCCGTTGGGACCTCCTATCGGTCCTATTCTCTTAGGCTGTTTTCTACCACTCCATTTAACCAAGTCTCTGTAACCTTCGCTGCCTCAGTACCTCTTTGTGGCAGCAGCTGCTTTATGGGTCCCATCCCTGCTTGCCCACCAGGGTCTGGCCAACTGGCAGCCTCTCCCAGGGTCTCCTGATGCTCCTCACACTCCACTGAACTGCTTCTTTGGGTCGTCTGTAATGTCAGCCTCTGCTGCCTCTGCTCTCTGAATTGTGAATCTTGGGAAAAATAGTGTCTTTCTTTTAAAAGTGTGTTGCCATGATGATGCCACATCTGGGTCTTGTAAATAGTTGGGAAATGTATCTTGTTAATCAGGTGAAAATGAGACTCACCTCAGCTGTGCGTTAGGTGCCTGCTTGGAACCGGACACCTTCGTGTAACTGGGAGTCTGGAGTCAGGAGCACAGACCATGCTTTTGATGGAGTAGGGCATGCATGTGTGCTCTCAGGGTGTCCAGTCAGTCATTAAAGCACGTCTTCAGAGAAACCAGGGTTGGTGATTTATGTCGGGAATATGGCCCCTCTCCTGAGGAATCAAGTAAAGTCTGTAAAAAACCCCAGACCGCTTTCTGTCTACAGGACTAACTCCTCTGCCAGCTCTGAAACAGTTGTTGATAGGGATTCTCTCCCGTGTCTGAAAAGGAGGCAATTTGTTGCCTCTTGATGGCTAAGCACTCAGACCTTATCCGTCACCTAAACTGAAAGTTTAAAATCTAGATTGGATTGATGAAACCTCAGTTTCATTCACTCACCCATTTTTCCTCTCTAACCCCCAGCAGCGTGTGGATAGTCTGGCATTTTTCTCCTCAGTTCCTCCCCGTGAGAGGCCACTGGCTCACCTGGAAGCTGTACATAGTTATTCTGGTGCTCGCTTTCAGATTACTTTCACTTCATGCAGCAACCGCTGTCATTTAAGAAGCCTGGGAACCCGCAGTGTGTTCCCAGCCATTTCAGCCCACGGGTGACTGCAAATGAGCCCGTCAAAAATAATTCCTTTTGCTGAGAGCTCTGCAACACGCTATGAGCTTTCCTTGCTTTTAAGAAGTCTTTTAAAAGTTCAGAAAGCAAGGGCTTCCTTCAGCCTGTGCCTGTCCGGGGCTGCCGCGGTGTTGCTCTGTAGCTGGGATTGCAAAGGAGGTGTTCCGAAGGTGTTCCGACAAGCGCTGCGGTCTTCCCGCTTCTGGTGGCGGCTGCTCCACGGTGAGGCTGCCTCTGTGAGAGACCAATGTGATGACCCACTCCACTGTCTGCTGGCAAGATGTCATGAGCTGACCAAAACTGCTAACAAGCCATCTACAGGGAAAGCCAAAGGGTTCCCCTTCAAAACAGAAGTGGAGAGTTCTGGAAAGTGATCAGACACCAGTACGTGGCTCGGGAAAGCCAGGGTCCTCATCTACCATGGCAGCTGGGTGTTCCCCCTACTCCCCAGGAGTCTTCTAGGTCTAGCAGGGGGGGACCACTGCTTCATTACACCTATTAAGAGTAGATTGCTGCTACCTAAGGGTTTTAAGAGAGAAGAACTCAGAGTTTTGCAGGTAGTCAAAACACAGCATCTGTTTACAAATAAGCTTTGTTTGTTGTTGTCATGGAACAAGATGAAATTTAGCATCTTAATAACTAAAATATTGAGCAATGTGCTCTAGAAAAACTGGTTTATCCCTTTGCTGGTCTCCAGGCAGCTGTGTTAGAGCAGAGATAAGACACTGCTGAACTCCCAGGCTCGTGTTTCTAATATTTAAATAAAAATCAAGGCAGGCAGAGACAAGGTGTCTCGCATGGGCAAGTGGAAAATGCTTTCTGGGCAGTGGGTGTTATGAGGCACAGTCATACAGGAGGAGGCAGCTCAGCAGCGGGAAGGCACCGACCTGGATAGTATTAATTTGTTGTTTACAATGAAGTGTTTCTCATTTGTAGCACGCTTTAAAAACCAGAAGAATGGGCAGTGTCCATGTCAGCTCTTGGTTTCTGCTGCATTCTCTCCACTTGTGTGTCCAGCACAGACAGAGCTCCCCACTGAGCCCTGGCCCATGCTGGAGGTGGCAGTTCTCCCCTGGTGCCCGTGCTGGGACTAGCCTGGTGCTGGGGGAAGCAGGGACAGGGCTGAGGTCTGCACCTGACAGAGCAGGTCCCTACTGCTGCCCGAGGAGCTGGACTCAACCCTGCTCTTGCCAGGCCTTTCTGTCTCCCCACGGGCTGCCATCAGCTTTGTCTTCCCTGCAACTGTCTGGCACTGGGGCTGCGGCCCGAGAGGGCGAGTGCTGTGCCTCTCACACAGTGACAGATGTCCCAGAAGAATCCACAAGGCTGGTAAGTTCAGGGCTGGAATAGCATGGGCACCATCAGATAAAACATCTGACTTTCTCCAATGAATCCTTTTCTCCTAACGCGTGTTTTGTTTCCTAAGTGTATAAACATTGTATCCCTTATTTTACTCAAGCAGCCAGGAGGGAAAAGCAGACTGCAGCTCACTGCAGCTGGAGAGCACAGTGCTCGAAGTCATTACTAACCTTCCAAATAACACTTAGGGAAAGTCATCCAAAGGCTCCTGCAACAAATGACTCTGGTCCAGGTCACAACTCTGCCAGGTAGGGGCCACATTGACCAAGAGGACCCACCACTGTCTGGCACAGCCCTGTCCAAAAAAGCTCTTCCAGGACTCCTCACTCCTGACTTTCTGCACCCTGAGCCAACATCTGCCTGCCTGGAGGCATCAACCTCCTCTCTGTCTGTAGTTTGTGGCAGATCACCTCAGCCTGGTGCTACAGGTTCCAGTTCTAGGTGACCCCTCTCCAGACCGTGCCAATACCCTACCAAAAGGTCTTGGTTTGTGCTGACATCCCTCACTAACACTCCAAGATGTGTTTTTCATTGCTGTCAAAGCATTTAGCACAGACATCAGCACACCTTCTGAGTCCTGTGTTTTGGCTCTGAGAAGTTGGCTGTCTAGAAAACAGAGAGAAAAACATTATTGTCTGAGATGCTAATTAGCAACAGACTGACCAAGGTGGAGACTGGTGATTCAGGGCTGGTTTTGTCTTCAACTGGCATGTTTCTTTCCCTGTAGCAAAAAGGCACTAAAACAAAAATCCTAGCCCCACTGGCCAGGCAGAAGTACTTGCTTTGATTGTCGTTTCAGATACACAGGGATATTTTCAGTGTTCTTGAAGATGTGGCCAGCTGCTCAGGACTATTACTGCTTTACCTTCCAGCACTTCTAGCAGCCCAGCATTAGCTCCACAGGTGTAACTGCCCAACACATGTCAAGGCACAACTGCAGATCATGGGATAAAAAGACATCCTTTGTTTGCAGGGCTTGTTGTTTTGCTTCAGGTTGACTCACAGCAAATGTTCCAACATGACTCAGAAAGAGGCAATATTTAATTATGGAGACATTTCGTACTAGCATCTGAGGTTCAGCAATTTAAGATGCTGTTGCTGATAATAACAACAACTTTGCCACTTCTATTCAAGCCTCTCAAGGTTGAGCATTATCCTGTTAAGCTGACTGAAGGGGTTTAAAAAATTGCCAGGTGCAGGACCCTCTGCACAGCTTAGGAGAAGTTTGGCAGTAACCCAGGGATGCTTCCCTTCACAGTGTCTAGTATTAAAAGTTCATAGTACCTTCTGGAGGTAGGATTTATATGCAGGTCAGACACACCCTGGTGGCCAGCCACAGAAAACCTGTTTTGGGCAGTGTTAGAGGTGCTGTTGTTTTGAGTGTATGAAACAAGACATCCTGTTCCCAAGTAGGCCATTACTTTTGATCTCTCATGGGGCTAAACTCCGGGAAATTTTAGAGGAGCACAGAAAAGAAGAACACCACTCATTTCAAAAGAACCAGGATTAGAGCTGGAGACAGGAACCACAGTTTTCACCTCTAAGCTACTTTTGAGAAATTAGGTGCATCTCTCTGTATTTTGGCTTAATCTTTGGTCAGCATCTTTTGAGCTGCTGGGATAAACCAGACTTGAGCTTCCCAACAGTCTTTGACTCAGATGAGCTAAAGGAAAGCAACTCAAGATGGCAAGTACATAAATCAACTTCCTCCAGGTGATTCTCCTTCTTGTCACCTTCTCCTGGGTGCCAGCAGCATCCCAGCAGTGCCCAGGCAGCCCCACAGCCAGTTGGATGAGCAGGCTGAGGGCAGAATATTGTCCTTTTTAAACCCCTCCCTGTTGTTGCCAGGCCTGCCACTTATGCCACGGCTAAAGTAGTCTCAGCTGCTGCTGGTCAAAGACTTTAAAGAGAGTCCCAGATGCTCATTTGAGGGAGATGAATAATTAACTGGCAATGTTATAAAAGAAGCTTTGCTTGCTAGCAAGCGGTTCCTCAAGTGCCTAAGCTGCAGGAGAGAGCTCTTTCAAGAAAACATCACGTGGTTCCTGTGTATTTGAACACAAATTCTTCTCTCTTCTAGGAGCCTGAAGAGACTTGGAGTCTGGGAGCTTCTCTGGCAGGTGAGTGGCCTATGATGTTGGTCAGCTTTGCTTGTCTTCCTTTCTTATTCTCCTTGTGTACCCCGTCTAAAGCTGCTGCAGACCTCTAAAGTTATAAAGAGGCAAACCAAAGAACTTAAAAGGAAAGGGGGATAACTTAGATTGGACTCCTCCAAATCCCCCCCTTTACAACCCACTCATTTCAGAACAGCTTCAGCTGCCGTATGCTCTGCTGATGAATGAAGGAAATTCAGACCTTCAAAGAAACTGGTTTTGATAATGCTCCAGTCTACCCATCTGAAGAGAAATTCCTTAAGTGAAAATCAGCAGGAAAGAAAAATGTAGGAAGTTGTAGTTTGTGCTGGAAACCTCCTGCAGAGGAATTCTCCCATCGATTTTTGTATTTCTTTTTAAATTCTGACTGTTAGGAAAGAGGTAACACAACCTCAGACTTTATTTCTTTGTCTTGTGCAGTTAGTTCCCTCTTCTCAGGTGTTTCTTCCAAGCCAAGAGCCTCCTAAATTCCTAGACACAATTGCAGTCTGCAGGAAATGAGTTATGATGATGACTGTGACCCCACTGGCATCGTTCCTGTTTGAAATTCATCAGTATGAGAGGAATGAACAAAAGCAGCTTAAAAAACCCACAACGTTTTCTAGAGGCACTGGAGGTCTTGTCAGACAGCGTCATAAAGCAAAGTCTTTAGGGTAGCTGGGGAGAGTGTTGGGGGGCTGCTGGCTCCTGTTCCCTGAGATGCATGGGAGATAGATAGATAGATAGATAGATAGATAGATAGATAGCTCCTCCCTGCTCTCACCCAGGGAGAGCTGCTCTGAAGCACTGTCTGGGACGCTACGTGAAGCTAAAGCCAAGTGAATGTGTTTTAGACTCTGCAGTTTAGCTTTTTCTAACTCTCAGGGGCTCTCTGAGCCCACTGCTTTCCTGCCTGGCTTCCCCTCCAGATGAGGAAAATGAGGCAGCAGGCTCCTGGAGGCAGAGGAAAGATATTATGGCCTAGAGAGAAGGTAGCAGCTGTGTAATTTTACATAACAAAGCAATTTTGAGAGGTTTCAGCTCATTCTTGTACCCTAATAACATCTTTTTGTGTCTGTGTGTGGCTGATGCAGCTACAACTGGGTTGCACTCTGAAATGGATTCGTGTGAGAAATGGGCTGTTAAAACCATAACCCTTGGATTAGGTGCAGAAGTGAAGCTGTGGGTCTCATTTTGACCCCCGCAGTTGGCTTACATCTCCAAGAAGAGGTGCCTAGCCACAGGGTGGTGGGTTGAAAACTGTACCTGGGAGATGGCCAGCAACCTCCTGGAGGCAGCTGCCCCCGGCAGTCCCCGTGCTGCCTGCTGCAGGGGTGGGCAGAAGGGTGCTTATGGAAAGAACTGCCAAGTTTTTCTTCAGCTTACAGGCCCGTTTTTGGCACTTAGCTTTTGAGCACCAAAGCAAAACCCACTGTCATAAAGCTTGTGGCTTGCCAACAAGCTGCTTGGAGCCCAGAGAGCTGGATCACCCTGGGGAAGGTGCTCATCCTGCTGTTGGTGCTCGTGTCTCTTCCGAAGTGATATTTGCCTCCTGGAGTGTGCAGTGACTCTAGCTCAGAGCTTTGGAATGTCAAAAAGATGTGGGGTTATAGGGATCGTTTGGGAGAGTGAGGGCACCGTCTAGCATTTAAAGGAAATAGTGGATGTAAGGGTTATTTCTTTATGGAAAGCCAAGATCTGTCTGAGTGCAGCTGGGAATGTGGCAATTGTGTTGAGGAGAGAAAAGAAAACATTGGTGAGTTTTGCTTTTCTTGGAGCAGAGCTGAAAGAAGTGCAGCTGAAAAGAGAGAGGAACTCAATGCAAGAAATTTTTGTCATAATACAAGTGGAAACTAATCCAAGCTGGAATAGTCATCAGTGGTTCAAAAACTTAGCTTCTCAAACACTGAGGTGTTTGAAGAAATGGAAAAGAAAAGAAAAACAACCCAAACAAAAGCCAAACACCCAGACCATGCAGGAAGAATCAAGGCCATTGAAAGAGACTGTGACTGTTGAAAGGATAAAAGAATCCAGTGGGAGACACCTGGGCTAGGAGGCTGTAGCAGGAGCTGTAAAGGAGCGTGGCTCAGGTGAAGGTGAGGGGTGAGCTGCTTCCAGAGTGAACCTCTAAGTGCCTGGGACAAAGTTGTTTTCTCTTTCTTGCTGTGACTGCTGTGACTCCCGGCACAGGGCTCTGTCCTCCCAAGTCATTTTCTTCCTCCAGCTCTGCAGCAAAACCCCTGGGACTCAGCAGCAGCCACATTCAGTAACCACAGTCTGGCTTGAGAGACTGGAGCTGAAAATATTGGTTTTGTAGAGGAAAAATGTGCTTCTGAAGGAAAGTAGGGGTTTAGTGTTTTTAATTGAATGGGATAAAATTTTTTGTCCCTAGCTAAAATTTCATATTAGCATAGACTAGATTTATGTCCTGCCTTTCTTTCAGATTTTCAGTGAAAAACCAGCATTTCCAGAACAGAAATGTATCCTGCAGATCACGATGTATTCTCTGGTCCCTTTCTGAAGAGGAACGCTGCTGTTCACGGATCATGTCATCCCTGTCTCCAGGGAGTCTTCAGAAGTGTTTCAAGGCTTCTTATTTCACATTTCCTTTCAAATACTATTTTATCTTCTGCATCGCATATTAAAGGAATGGGACTCTCAGTTCCCATTTGAACATTTGTAGCTTCTCATAAAATCAGCCTAGGGTTTTTTGGTTATTTTTCAGAAACATCAAGGCAGTTTTTAGTCTAGTAAATCTTCCCATCCTCCCAGAAGTGTTTTCTTCAAACTAAGAGAAAAAAGAAGCTTCCACAGCAGCTTGCCTGCCTCTGCCAAGGGGATGAGGCTCCGGAGCAGCCCGTCTGGCATTTTCTCCTGGTGTTGAATCCCCTGCAAAGGGAAAAAGCCTCGGCATTACCTGAACATGGCAGTGCTCATTTCCAGCTCCTGAAGGGCTGTGATCAGCAGCTGCTGCATTACTGGTGATTGCTCCTCTCCGCCTTGTCTCTGCGATATCAATCTTCCTTGTCAAGAGCCAATCCTGACGATTAGTGTATGTCCAATTTCATGTCCTGAACTGATAGCGTGTCCCTTGGTTACTTCACCTTGTTTTTGCTTTATAGCCATTTGATAGTCACAGGAAATAACATGGAATTTTAGACTATAACCTTGTACTTCTCAGTGCTTAGAATTGTGCTAACCCCTGGCGCACTTGGCTGTTGCTGACCTCTGTGTACTACAGCTGATCTCTGGTATGGGAGATGGAAACAATTGCAGATGCCTTAGAGAAGTCAGGGAAGATCTGTTGAGTACATTTGTACCAAGCTTTATAAAGAGTACTGGCCAGAGCTGCCCCTGCTCTTGATTTCAGAAGTCCTCCCCCTCCAGACAAGGGACACACACCTAACCCAGACTGCTCTCTAGGAAAGGAGCAAAAGCAGGTCCCTCAGAGATGAGTTCTCTTTCAGAAATGGTGCTGGGTATCTAGCACAGCAGTGTGTATGAGGTGATAAAATGGGATAGCTTATGTATATCCCCCTTCCAAGGGCTCTGGAATAAGTGAGCTGTCAGGAACACTAGTGGACTTGTCTGAGAAGAAATTCGAAGGAGGGACTTTTACTTCCACAAATAGTCCTGCTGAGCTGAGGAAACCTGCAAGGGACCGAGAGGAGTGGTGCCTAATGAGTTCAGCCTCCCTCGGCCCCTCTGAGGGTGGAGAGCAGCCATGGACCAGTATATATGGCCACAGGGGGGCCCGCTCAGAGGGGCTCTGGGTGGCAAAGGCTCATGGCCCTCTGACACCGCAGAGTTCTGCTATGGTAAATTGCTGCTGCAAAAAGAAAGTAGCAAACATACTTGGATGTCTCTTAGCACAAAATATTAGACAGATTTGCATTTTCCAGGCTGTGGAGCTGTGTGTCTTGGGTGTTTTAGGGTAGACAGGCAGGTGCTGTGCAGAATCTGGTCCATGATACAGAGTTTGTACCACCAGGTCATGTGGTTCCTCACCATGCATCAACTCACTGTGGATGTTTTTAAAAGCTGCTTATTTGCGAGTCTTCCCTATGGAAAGGCTGGGCCAGTGCATCCAGAGTAATTTTCAGCTCCTACATCAAGTGTTGGTGTCCTGAGTAATCCTTTGCAGGTGCTCTGATCATCCATTCCTTTCCTCTGGCTGCAGAATGAGAATTGTGTTTCACAGCCTCACAGGAAAGCTGTGAGAATCAAAGCTCAAATGCTGCTCCTGGGGGATGTAATTAAGTGCCTTGGCAGACAAACAGTCTGTACCCAGCACCTTTCCTTCACGTTTTTCCTCACAAAGAGGGATTTTTTTACATCTGTGGAAAAGATGACATTGAAACTGTGCAGTGTCTGTTTGCCTCTGGGCAACCCATTCTGCTGAAAAGCAAGCACAGCGCATCAAGGACCTGGAAGTAATTAGTGAGTTTACTTCAGCATCACTAAATAGGCAGCGCTCCACCCACTCTCTTTTCGGCTGAGCATCTTCTCATTACTCGATTCATTTACCTCTTTGTTTACCCGTGCTGCTCCTCCACAGCAGCGAGCTGGTGCACACTGTGCTCCTGACGCTCTGCCTCGCCGCTGACGGGCAGAGGGGCTGCAGGTGCTGGCGCAGCGGTGGCATCACCATCGGGGTGGCATCACCATCGGGGTGGCATCACCATCGGGGTGGCATCGTGGCTGCCAGGGCGGCCGCCAGCCCCCAGCGAAGCCCCGTGGTGGAGGCACTGGCTGGGCTGCCTGCAGAGCTCTCAGCCTGCATCGTGCCTCTGATTCGGATCAAAGGCAAAAGGAGGATCTCTCCAAGCGACAGGCAGCATTCGTAGGCTGGAGTTGGCCCTTGTGCACAGCTAGGAGCATTTGGAGCTTTACGTGCTGTAACTGTCAGGAACGGGAAGGTAAAACCTGGTGGGAGAGTGGGTGCAAATCAATGTGGAAGGAGCAGCTCTTCATTTCTGGGAGCTTGGCCCGGGTTCAGCCAGGTATGAGTGGGGATGTAATGCTCAGCTCTGCTTGGCTCGTTGCTCCCAGAAGCAGAATCCTGTTTCAATCCGAGATAATTGGGTGGAATAGGTTTGCCTATTTTCTGACAGTCATATTGTGACATCTTCTGAGTCACAGAAGCAGTACGAGTCATGCAAGTGAAGAGGAATACAGTGTCCTCGGTACATTAAAGCACATATTAAAAAAGAAAAAATCCCAGATCGTGGTTTTCAAGGGCTGCCTGAATGTATTTAACACAGACCTTTTGAGTGAAAGCAAAAGATCTAGGGTTAATGTGTAGCTCCCAGTGTTTCTGTTATTTATCAAACCTCTATTTAAATCAGAAAAGTGTAAACTGTTGGCTTCTCTAGGGAACAGGGTTTTTCAAAAAGATGTCTGATGAAACTGGCACAGTGAATGAATTTTTACTCGTGTAGACTTGGGAATTTTAGCTGTTGAATTTTCTCCTGCTGGACAGAGCTTAAGCACTGAAGGTTCCCATCTGCTCCAGCAGCTTTTGCCTCTGCCTGGCAAAGCAGAGACATTTTCTTTTTTTCAAGCCAGGAATCTCATTATTGCACCAGAAAATCTTGGTTTAGTTTTGGTCATAGTTTGTGTCCTCCCTCCTTCCTGAGGACCTTGGCTGGGAGGCCAGCAGATGCTTTGGAGGCACAGCCGGCTCCTCTGCAGGTTGTGCTGCTGACCTTCGTGTGCACTGAGACACAAAAGGCTCCAAAGCAGGAGCAGCTTCGAGCAGCAGATTTTTTCTCAAGCACCACTCATGACTTTTCCCCACTGGTGTGGGAGGCCCAAGCTCAGAACCAGCAACAGAGCTCAGAAGGGAGGACGGAGACACAGACAAGAAGCTGAAAAATGCAGCTTTGGAGTGTGATGGGAACTTCTGCATCAGGAAAGTGTTTAGTGTAACGGCCTCCTCATCTCTTATGAGGGCTTTACACACCTCACAAATGAGAAATATAATAATCTTCAGGGGCCTGTAGAGAGAATTTTATTCATCTTTTCAAGCTCAGTGCTCCAGTAATGAAAGCATTTTCCCCATTTTCATGGGAGCAGACAGGGACAAGCACGCTAATACATAGGCCTGCAAAGACTGGTAACGCGGCCGGCCTACCATGATTGGGCTCCCTGTTCAGTGCTGTCCGGTAATGAAGAGGAATCATGTCTGTAGAAGCCATTTCTTTAAAATTAGCTTAAATTCAGGTGCAAGAGTGAGCAGCCTTGACCCTGAGCACTTTGCATACTGTACCCTGAAATGGCTGCTGAATTACCTGATGTGCCCTTGTCAGATGGGAAAAAGCCGCTGCAGGCAGGTGTGGGGAAGGTGCCCGCACCGGTGAGGTGCGAGGTCAAATTGAAATACACACACAGCCAGTCCCAGGGGGATTTACAGTGCGAGGGACAAGAACTGAGTCAGGTTACGTGTGCTGATGNGGTGCAGGAGGGGCTGGCTGTGGGCCAGCAGAGAAAGTGTTCTGGTGATGCTCAGGAGGGGCAGAGAAGCCTGGTGGCATCTCTGAATGTACCTGCAATAAAAGCACTTAAGGCAAAAGATATTCTGTGGGATGTCGAGTCTGTCAGAACTGAGAAGAAAGTGACTTTTGTCTCCAGTCCCCTCTGCAGACCTCCCTGTCCCCGCTCAGCCGCTCCTACCCGTCCCACAGCCTGTGCTGCCAGGTTGTGCTTCACTTTTTATGCTGTCCTTTGTGCCATGGGAGAGTGAGGGGGGACAGTGCCGGGCACAAAGCTGGGAGCTCTCTGCAGGCAGAAATCCTCAGGTGTTCTCTGCCTGCTAAAACTCTGCAACAGAGAGAAGTGTGCTGCAAATTAGTAAAGATACTTCAGCCTGTGTAGCTCTTGTGCTGGGTACCCAGGGAGGAGGAGGAGGAGAGGGGAGACAGGGAAGATCAGGGCACATCCCCTCTCTGTATTTTGCTGCTCTGATAGATCTGCACTTGTCAGACTCTCCCACCGTTGGTGTGTGGTTGCAGTTCCACCTCAGGGTAGTGCAGGCAGAGATGCGCTATTGGCTGCGGCACACGCGGTGTGTCAGCTGGCAGGCTGCATATAGCGCAGAGGAGGCAGCGACCACTCAGCCTCCCAGCAAAGCTGCTCGGCACATAGCTCAGAGGTACTTTGAGGATGGAAAGGAAAGGGAAAGGCAGCCCTTGCTTTTTTTGATTCTGACAAGCTCTGAAAACTCTCGGGAAACAGAGACCTGAGGGATGAGGGACCATGTGGAAAAACAATAAAGCAGATTTCCAAGGGGAAGTTGTGGGAGAAAAGCTGAACGGTGCCCAAAAGGAAATATTGACTAGGTGCAGAGAGAAAGTGTTTGAGGAGCTCTGATATTTCAGCATCTGCATCAGCTTCTGTGTGCAGGACGTATGGGAGTGAGAAAGGACAGCAGCTGGAGAGTCCCTGGAGCAAAGCTCAAATGTAACGAGCGCAGGAAGCAGGACCCGTTTATCAACCCTTTTATGTCATTTGCAATTGCAGGGCAGGTTTTTAAAATGCAAGTGTGCCTGTTCCCTCCTGCAAGCGCTGACTGCAGCACCTGAGCTGCCCGGGAGGAGGGCGGAGAGGAGGGTGCAGCCTGGAGCTTTGCCTCCCGAGCCATGAGCAGACACACGTGGTTCCCTTTGCAGTACATCTCCAAGCCCTTCTGGAGAGCTGAGAATCACAACACGACCAATTTCTTCTCTGTGCTCTACGGCTTCCCGAACCAATCCTTCTTCCACAGTGATTTGGACCTGGAGGACCTGGGGGACTTTGACAGTGGGACCAAGTACGAGGGCGAGTCCCAGAGCCGGACGGTGAAGGCGCTGCTGATCGTAGCCTACTCCGTGATCATCTGCATCTCGCTCTTCGGCAACACCCTGGTGTGCCATGTGGTGATCAAGAACAAAAGGATGCACTCTGCCACCAGCCTCTTCATCGTCAACCTGGCTGTTGCCGACGTGATGATCACCATTTTGAACACCCCCTTCACCCTGGTGAGAGTCCAGCTTGTCCGTGTTTCGCGGGTGTCTGTGTGTACCTGTCAGCTGTGAACACGTGTATCCAGCGGGCCAGGAAGGGCTAATGCGCTGAGTTTCTTTTTGCTCCCCCCACCCCTGGACAAGGTTTAGCTGTGCCCCCTTCCCTGACACCCCCTCTTGTGATGAGGAAGGAAGCAGGGAGAAGTTGGACACTAGAAAGTCCAATTTATTCCCATTTCCTATGGAAATGATGCAAGCGATGTCGGTCCTTGTGAAGACTGTTGCAGGGGAAGCTGGTGGGTCTGTGCTGAGCTGTGTCGGCTCGGCAGACCTCTGCCCCAGACACTACAGACTGTGGTAGGAAGAGTTAAACAGATGAGTTTCTTGCCCTGCTGTCACTGCGAGTGGGACTCTGTTAGCTGAATTTGACACAGCCCTCTGGTCCGAAAGCATCCCAGATCCTCCTGCTTGTGTCCTTCCCCAAAGGTGCGCGTGGGGTTCCTCTGCCTTCCTGAACTATCAGTTTGATTTTGCCTTTTCTTAAATGGTTCTTGCTGCTTTGGTGGGATTCCTCTGCCGTGCTCTGATGGGATTTGCACCCGGTGTTCTGTTCAGGGGAAGGGTAGTGCCCTCTTGTGTGCTTGCACAACAACAGTCGCGCATCAGGCACAAGCAATTAAATAACTCTAACCTCTTAGGAAAGAGCCTTACAGCAGCTTCAGAGGAACAGAGCATTGCTGCCACTTCAGCCACAGTGTCATTGCTACTTGAGTTGTCTCTATAGGGAAATAAATTAATTTAATTGAAAACAGATTTGCTAGTCTTCGCTAATTTTGTGTGGACAGATGTTTTGTAGCAAATGTGCTTTATTTCAAATTGACTTAATCTGTTTTGAGAATGAGTTACATTAATTTGGAATAAATATTGTGCAAGATTAACAAGGGAGAGAGACAACCTGTGCAGAAAAGCCATGGTAAGTGCCACCCGTCTGGCAACTCCTAAGAAATGCTACTGCAGGCTCAGGGAGGCTTTGAGCTCCCCTCCCTCCCAACCCAGC
>VWZY01003860.1:229721-240412 GCA_013399075.1 Chloroceryle aenea | reverse complement strand
CTTGAGTTGTCTCTACAGGGAAATAAATTAATTTAATTGAAAACAGATTTGCTAGTCTTCGCTAATTTTGTGTGGACAGATGTTTTGTAGCAAATGTGCTTTATTTCAAATTGACTTAATCTGTTTTGAGAATGAGTTACATTAATTTGGAATAAATATTGTGCAAGATTAACAAGGGAGAGAGACAACCTGTGCAGAAAAGCCATGGTAAGTGCCACCCGTCTGGCAACTCCTAAGAAATGCTACTGCAGGCTCAGGGAGGCTTTGAGCTCCCCTCCCTCCCAACCCAGCACAGCTGGCTGTCATGCCCAGGTACAGGAGACAGCTCTGTACCTGCAGAGCTCGGGTCGATGAGGAAGTCAGCTCAGTTTGGGAAGCGTGAGTTGCCTTTTCCAGCCGCAGGGTAAAGTTCTCCTCTCTGTTTGCCTAAATTAATGGACACCTCTGGAATTGCTGTTGGTGCATTTCACACAACACGGTAAAGGGAGAGTGGGGCTTGGAGACCAGTGTGCTACAAGACCCTGGCACCCACCTCCAGGCAGTGGCTGGCAGCTGCAGACCCCAGGGACAGTACAGACACAGGGCAGGTGGGCAGGGGTGCTCCACAGGTGGGCAGTCCCACCTCAGACATCTCAACCTTGCTATTTCAATGCCCTCAGTGATTGTTTTTTCTTTTCCTTCCTTCCATGACTTTATCTTTCTAAGTTGTGAACCCATGCAACTTTCAGCGTCCACAGATTCAAACAAGCTCCTGTTCTAAAGGACACAAGCTGCTGTTTTTCCTGGCAGAGCCTCACCAAGGAGCTGGGCTAAGATTTCTTAACATTTTCCAGAAGGGCCATGTTGTGTGCAACGTGTGTAGGTGTACGCAGGCACACGCGAGCGCACATGTCTGGGAAGCCTATTTGCTGCTCTTTGGATAAGGTGCACTCTTCAGCCCAGCTCCGTCTGTCCCTCAGGTGCGGTTTGTAAGCAGTACCTGGGTTTTTGGGAAGCTGATGTGTCATGTGAGCCGGTTTGTCCAGTACTGCTCCGTCCACGTGTCTGTGCTGACCCTTGCTGCCATCGCTCTGGATCGACACCAGGTATGTGATACACATCAGCCCTGGTTTTGCTAGAGAATAAGGCTCTAAATGCAGAGTTTTCTTTCCCCTTCAGATCACAGTACCTGGAAACCTGCATTGTCTTGGGAATCAAGGAGTGGAGGGAAGAACTGTAGCTCTCATGGCGAGTGGACAAACCCCTGTGTTTCTCTATAGTGAGAATGATCAAACACTGGAACAGGCTGCCCAGAGAGGTTTTGGAGTCTCCATCCTTGAAGATACTCAAAACCCAGCCAGAAGCTGCCCTGGGCAGCCTGCTCCAGCTGACCCCCTTTGCTCTGAGCGTTGGAGTGGATGATCTCCCGGGGACCCTGCCCACTGCAGCCACTCTGTGCGGTCCAGCCTGGAAGGTGTGGGAATATGTTCTGAAGTCCAAGCACCAGCAGGCCAATGCACTATCTCAGTATGTATTTGTAAGAGTCCTACAGGTTTTAGGCTTGCCCCATTATTTTTGGATTCCTAAAACTGGAAGCGGCAAGAACTGTATTAGCATGTTCAGTTCAAGGTGAGAGAGTCTCCTCCCCTCCCTCCATCCCAATACTTTTTCGTGCATAGCAACCAGGAAAACTTTACAGGTCAAGCAATAACAAATCTCGCTCTGATCATCTGGGATGTACTGCATCTGGTGTCAGAAAATTACAGTGACTGTCAGAGTATAGATCATCTATTTCTGTCTTTTTTAACACAAAAAGATTGGTAGTCTGCCCATTCTGTGTGCTAAATTACAGCTCCTGAAAGCAAAGCATTTTGATAATGCTTCATTTTAATCAGTAGATTTGGGGTTGATTGCAAGCCATGGCCAGGTATCCAGAGGTCTTTGTTTAACTGAGGGCAAACCCAATACCTGCCTTGAAATTCAGTGGAGTCGGTTCATCAGCACTGGAATTAGCCGGTAGGGAGCAAGGAGATAAAGACAGAAACAAGGAGATGTCACTGAGCAAAGAGAGACCAACACTTGCCTCCAAAAATATTGCAAGTCCTGAGGGGCACCAGAGCAGACAGATGCTCCAGGGCAGTCGTGGAAGGTTGATTACGTGTGTGTGTGTGTATATATATCACAGAATGTCAGGGGTTGGAAGGGACCTCCGACATGTGGATAAAATGAGACTAGGAAAGAGATGTGTAAAATACCAGAGACTTCATCAGCCCAGAGATCATTTGGATGACGTGGTAGATCTATTTTTAATTATTGCTTCATTCTCTAATATAATTCTCCATAGTGCATGTATCTCAGCAGATATCTAACCATCACCATCTCTGGAGTCCAGCTGCTGGGTGACACCGAGTGTCTTTCTCTGCTCAGGGCACTGGGACAGAGTAACAATACTTGCACAACTCCTCGGATTTTCCAGCCCTTAGTCTCTGCAGGCCTGCAGAATGAGTGTCTCCTCTCTGCCTTTCAGACCGGGGGGATGCAAAGCTGCTGCTGCAGCACTTTGGACTGCACCGTGAGGCTCAGGGAGATAAAGTAGCCCTCCTGAGCAGCAAGCACACGTGGAGTGTGCCCTGCTTGGCCAGCCCCACACAGGGTAAACTCTGAATACGAGAGACCAGCCTTTGAGTTTGTTAGTGCTGGGATGGCCAAGGACTGCACCCCGCTGTGGTTCTCAGTCATGGTCAGCCTCTTCGCCCTGCTTTGTGAGCCCACCAGATGCCAAGTGTTGCGAGTCCCGTGGCTGCCATCTCGACTGGAGACCCTGTCTGTAGCAATTAGGAGGCTTTTTGCACTCCCTACAGTCCAAGCCACAACAGCCTTCTGGCTTTCAACTTGTGCCACGCATGACGTCCGTGCTGAGCCCTCCTTGCTGTCCTGCTAAGTGCACGTGCTGCTTGTGTCTTCCTCAGTGATCAGTGTGAAATGCTTGCTCCTGGACGCGGGGCGAGCAAAGATCCACTCGTGTTTTTCTAAAGGTTGTAGCTTGTTTTTATCAACTGAAGCTGCTGTAAGTCCTCAGGGCTGGTTGTTTTCTACAGGTTATCATGCACCCTCTCAAGCCACGCATGTCAATGGTGAAAGGAGGGATTTGCATCATCATCATCTGGGTGCTGGCCAGCTGCTTCTCACTGCCTCACGCCATTTACCAGACCTTGACAAGATTTTATATCGGGTAAGGCATTGACATGGTGGTTTGGGGCTTGGGGTTTTTTTATTTATTTATGACACATGCAGTTTAATCAAAGCCCCACAGACTGTAAACCAAAAAGTATGGTGAAACAGAGAAGTCTTCCTTCTCTTTGACTAAGCAGTGTGTTCCTCGCAGAAGGACAGTGGAAAAATCATGGGAATTTTTTTCAGGATGTTTAATTGGTTTTGGCTCAGAGATTCAGTCCTATAATTTGAGGCAGGCACAGAAGAGAGGTGTTCTTTGTCATTAGAGGGCACAAATGTCAATACAGATTATTTTTCTTTCTTTTCCTGGGGATGTGTTTAAAATATCTTCACTGGGGCCAAAGAGCAAACTTAAAGCAAAGTTTTCCATTGTAAGGGGCACTTGTCCCTGTTCCTGAATGAGTTCTGCTGTCTGTACCTTTACTGCAACTGGAAAGCACATCAGAAATGTTTGTCCTCCAGGTGTTGCATGCATCTGGTGGTGGAATTGACAGTCCTTTCTCTCTTTGATCATCAGAAACAGAACAATACGAATGGTCTGCCTCCCCAGCTTCCCTCCTCCTGCTGATCTTTTCTGGAAGTACTTGGACTTGACTACTTTTGTTCTCTTGTACGTCCTGCCCTTGCTTGTGATCTCTGTCACATATACCATGGTTGCCAAGAAGCTGTGGCTGAGAAATGCCATTGGGGACCTTACCATGGAGCAATATTATGCCCATCAACGGAAGAAGAAGATGACACTGAAGATGCTGATGGTGGTGGTGGTTGTGTTTGCAGTATGCTGGTTCCCCCTGAACTGCTATGTTGTGTTGATCTCCTGCAGGGCCATCCACAGTAGCAATGCTCTGTACTTTGCTTTTCACTGGTTTGCCATGAGCAGCACTTGCTACAACCCCTTCATTTACTGTTGGCTGAACGAGAGCTTCAGGTCTGAGTTGAAGTCCTTGCTCTGTGTGTGCCGGCAAAGAAGCGCAGCCCAGAGCCACGCTCTGCAGTCCATCTCCCCACCTTTCAGGCATGCCTGGGTTGAGAACTGCCATTATAAAAGAGGCAGCACTTGCCAGAAGCCAAGGGCATCCTCCCAGAGGAACTCTGCAAAGACAGACATATCCAGTGTTCAGCCAATTGTGGCAGAAAGCTAAGCCCTCCGGCTGATGGCCAGGCAGCACTGTGTTGTAATCGCAGAGTCGCAGGACAAATGGAGGTGGAAACGACTGCTGGAGACCATCTAGGGCAACCTTCCACCCAAAGCAAGCCAGCTTCACTGTTTGATTGGGTTCTTCAGGACCTTGACCAGTCAGGTTTTCAAAACTCTCCAGGGATGGGCTGCCCATGTGTGGGCTCCAGAATGTGAGGTCTTGACTGAAGTTTTCATCAGAACAGTCAGCAAAAAATAAGTGACTTCTTCAAAAGAACACCAAGTCTTTCAGAGCCTAAGGAAATCAGGAGGCAGCCTGCTGGGCAGCAGCAGTACCTGCTGGGCAGCTACTGGACAGAGCACCCTGCTCTGCCCGAGGTGGGACCTGCACCCTAACTCTGGGTGTTGGGGCAGAACTGCAGGTCTTAAAACCAAAAAGCAGGAGAGGGGAAAAGTTGGCACTAGCTAAAAGAGTTAATCTGTAACCCTTTATACACTCCCCTGCTCAATAAAACAGCATCTGGTAACGTGCCCCAGCAATTGCCACACTGCCACTCTCATCCTGCTGCTCCTGGGGTGCCCAGAGCCTTCAGCAGCGCTTGTTCCCTTCCGAGCAGCAGCTCCCTGTCCGTAAGGGAATAGCTCGGATTCTTCGGCACGTGGGCAAGCGGTACTGGGACAGCCGGGGCTGGCAGCTGCTGCTCTGCCGGGCCACGGTGGGAGCCAGCACTGGCATTGCAGGGATGGACTGGGATCACTGGTGGCAAATATCAAGCAGGAGCATAAGGCCGACTTTAAACCCATGGCTGTGAAAATTCTTCTCTTCCTCGGGAAGAATAATCAGGGTTTTTATTTGTGTCCATTCGGTGCTGTCTCAGCCTTTGTGATCGCAGAGGGTTTGGCATCAAAAGACAGTGAAAGGAAAATGAATTTCATCCTGCCCATGCTAAATAATGTTAACTACAATAGTCTACAGCCTGGCATTTCCACTGAAGACTGGCAGCTTGCTGAGTGGAAGACTATTTAAATTTGAAAATCAAGATGCTTTGGTAGGTACAGAAATGTCGACATGTGACTTCAGAATATATTTTCCTGTAAAAAAGAAACTGAGAAGTTGGCTGAGGTACGAGTAACAGAAGTCTGTCTTTTTCCTAAGGTACTTGTGGGAAGGGGAGAGGACAGGAGCACACCCAAGAGCAGAGACCTCACCTGGCTTGAGGCACTGCCAAACACACCATTGTTCCCAGCGCTAGTGCTGCAAGTGAATGCTCCCCTGACTCACAGGGACCACTCATCCCTGACACATGTCTGCGGGAATTACTTTGCAGAAGAGTGTGCTTAGGGGAGGAAATGGAGTTAGAAAAATCTCTTTAAAGGACAAACACCCAAGGCTCAGATTCTCTGATTCACCTACGAGGAATGTGTTTAACAGACTTTCTCCTGTGGGCTTTATTGTGTGAGCCTCTATTTCTTTATGCTAATCAGGAAGCCTAAGTGGAGATCTGAATGGAGCTGGCAGAGCAGAGGCATCTGTGTAACAGCATCAACCTGACACTACTACTAAGTCGGGCTTCTTACTGTCTGGAAAACTTGGATTTCATAGGCAGCAATGTCAGTTCCATAGTGTAACTTTCTGGAGGGTTTCCATAAACAAGGTCTCCCTTGTTAAAACCCACAAACCCAAATGCAGCTTCGTCAAGGTGAGTGATGTAATGAAGCATCTTTTTGTTCAAGGGTGCTCCTCCTGTGTTGGAAACGTTCAATGAAATGAAATAATGCAGTTTGTGTGTGCATCCCAGTGTGCTCCCGGAGAACTGCCGGAGCTCACTACTCCGGGACAAACGCCACCGTCTGTTCCTGCTACTGACCCTCGTAGCAGGACAGCGAGCTGGGTCCGGCTCCCTTTGCCCTGTGCACGGAGGGGTGCCCCATGTACGCCAGGTCCACCCCGTTGTCTGCCGGTGACCGCAGCGGGCGTGCAGGGGTGTCCCTCGCCTGGCAGGGGTTTGCTAAGGGATGGTTTGCTCCCAGATGGAAAACGGATGCTCACTTCCCAGCTGCACATCCTATGCTCATCTTTAAACAAGCAGTGCTTTCTCCGGTAAGAACCTGCAGGCTGTCAGCATTGAGCTGCCTTCAGAACAATGCTATTTCCTCGAGGTCATTGTTAAAAGCTTATGTTTTTGTGAAAGTCTGACAAAACTTTGCCATCTTTATATGCAGCCTTCCACTGGATGCTCTTGCTTTAATATGAGCTCTGTTAAAGTTTCCGTACGGCTGTAATACAAGAATGGGTTCAGCATTGGGCTGTAGGGGCTGATAACAGACAAATAAAATATCTGCTTTAGGACTTCTCTCTTCGGTGGCTTTTGTGTAACTTCTGAGTCTTGAAAGGGAGCTGTTCCCTCTTACAAGAAGATAACAGGAAAGCATAGACTGCTGCTCCTGACACCCTCAAAGCCACGACCAAAACTTATGTCTGCATATGTTTTGACATCTTTCAGAAGGAAAAGCCCTTTGTAAAAAGCGGAGCTATGATCACCCAGATGAGGAGTCAGCTGTGGATGTGTGCCGACTATAGCTGCAGTTGCACTCCCATGCATTTCACTGTAGCTCCACACAGTAAATAGCAGGACTTGGGTGCCTCAGTTCAGACAGGAGCACGGGCACATCTAACTTGCCTTTAATTCTTATTCTCCAGTAAGCACTTCTGTGACCAGAAGTAGAGTGTGATTTCTTGTGCCTTTCTCCCACATGCTCCTGCCAGGATCCTTGGCCATCTTGTGGGTCCCTTCCCCTCCCTGGTGACCTTGAGATCTCACTCACCTGCCACCAAGCAAATAGGGGAGGAAATGTGCACTGCTGAGGCTGTTACACTGCTGTCATGCTTCTCTGAAGCTGGTTAATGAAGTCACATTTGCTTGGAAGGAACTGTTTGGAAACAGTGCACGCAGTGTGATTGTTCAAGACCTGGTTTCTCTGACCAAAGCTGGAGGTATGATTGCAAAGCCTCAGACAGGTAGCCTGAAGCTACTACATCAGTTCCTAGCTCTGCACCTGCTGAAAAAACCCAGTGTGCCAAATACAGAGCCCTACACCTACGTTACAATATCCCCTTGTGTTCAAAGTCTTAAAATTAAGTGACCATACCAAAAGAACAGAATATTCTGTTGTCATCTCCAAAGAGCTACTTCTTAGATCTCTGCTTCTGAAGAAGCTTTACAAGCAGAATAATGAACTTAGAGCTGCAAATCATTGAAGGACCTCTGACCAGCTTCATGGCTCCTTCTGGAGAGGGGTCTGATGTGTGTGTGTGAAGTCACTGAATACAGTGACATCAATATAGACCCCAGGTGATGAGGGTCAGTACCACGCAGCATCGCAGCCAAGGCATTTTGCCCCTCTCCGCACCCAGCCCCGAGGTGCCAGCCACGCCCGCAACTGGGCACGAGACTGGCCAGAGCATCCAGCCCCAGTGTCCCGCAGCCCTCTGGCCAGGGCTGGGCAGAGCAGGAGGGAGGCAGGTTCTCAGCCTGGGCTGGGACAGTGGGGAAGGCAGCAAATGTCTCTGTTTCATGCTGAAAGGAGCAGCTGCCATCCTGGATGCTGACCTGTGGGCCCGGGTTATGGCTCAATATTTTATAGCATCTGATGGAGGTTTAATAGCATCTGATGGTGTGAAATGTGCTGTGAAATCACAGAAAAACCTCTGTAAAAGAGGTTGCATGGAATTTATTTTTTTTCACTTGGAAACAGAAGATATGCTCTTAGGAGCACAGCTCAGTGTAGAATGATGCTGTCACGCGGCATGACAGAAACACCCGTCATGCTGTGTAACGTAGGTGAAGCAAGTTTGGCACTAAATAACTTCCTTTAATATGGAGCTGTCTTTTTTACATGCAAATAGTCTGTGCCATACCACATAATGCTGCAGGAACAACCTTATTTCTTCTGCTTAATACTCGGGAAAAAAAGTCAGACATCTAAAAATGACATTGCTCCACATGGATTTTTTTTTTCCCTCCACCAGCTAAAAGCATCAAAACCTGTTTCTTTTTCTTCCCCCATAACGTGACTCAAAGTGTCCTTAAACTCAATGGAAAAAACATCACTGATTTCAGTCAGGTCTGCACCAGGCATCTGAGGGGAAGGTGAAGGGGGTGTCCTCACATCCTCCTGGTGCGGGAGGCGATGCCTCACGCTGGGGGGGAATCAGACACATCCTGAGCTGTTAGAACTGCACCAGCTCCTTGGGCTTGCTTCACAGCACCACTGGAGCACAGGGAGCTGCAGTGCTCTCCTAATCCAGACCAAATGCCTCTATTTTGAAAAATAAGGGGATGAAGAAACAGAGAGGTGTATGTAAGTGAGAGGGGTGGGGAAAGGCATCCGCCTTAGGGGGTGACTCTCATTTTGTCCTTAAAGCTGAAGACTCACTGGTGAAGGCTCTGCCTCTCAAATGCATTCCTAGAAACGTGTCAGGCAACCTAAATTTAGGCTCAGTTTAAGATTATTGCTACTACTGAACAATCCAGGGCTAATTGTGCAGGAGGTGAAGTTGCCAGTGGAGTAATTATTAGCTAGCTGTGTAATTATTAAGCTGTTAAACCTAATGGCAACTTTGCTGCTGCTGTGGACTTTGGCTGATTTTTGAATTTTTGATCACTGACTCAGGTTCACAAATTGCTCCTTGGTGATGATTTTCTTCTTTAGGAGAAAGGCACCAGCTCTCATGATGACAGTATTTGGATGGAGATTGGTGTCTGGTAAGGTCAATATTTTATATGACAAAATGAAAAGTCATTCTTTTTTTCCTAGGAGAACAAAATTTTCGGCTTTATCAAGTGGAAAATCCTCATCTGCTGACTCTTAAACTGTCTTTAATTCATTTTTTGGTTTCAATATTATCCTGATGAGAAGTGGACAGGAGTAAATGGGATTTGTGTTGACATTCATGGAAAACTGGTGTAAAGCTGTCCCCACAGGCTGTTGGTGGGCAAGGTGCTGTTCCAGGGTGTGCCACCGCAAAGAAAGATGTGGAAGTGTGTCTCCAAGCCGGAGGCACTGCAGGAAGAGGCATGATGGAGAGCCAGGAGGATGGAGCTGCTGGCAGCTCATAGCAGGCCTGGGGACTCGGGGGGTAGCACTCAACACATGCCACATCATGTCCCATCTCTCCCCCACTGTGAATCCAAAGGCCTGGAAGATCTGAGTCTATTTTTCAGCTGGAATGTGTCCCACTGAGGTCCTGACATAACTGAAGCTCTTGTAATTCCTCACAAGTGCAGTGTTACCAACACTGCACAGTTATTTTACTTCTACAAGTGCACCTCCTTGTTTCAGCTGTTTCACCTCCGCTGGTTTGCTGAAGTGCAGTGGTTTGTTTCTCTGGCAGCTCGCTTCACTTCATTCCAGCATTTGTCAATGAGTACAGAACAGAGTTCTAATAAATCAGACCAAAACCCACTTTCCCTGATTCCTGCCAGTTCAAACAATTCTGACCGACCCACCGTAACCTGGAGGTAACTTCTGTCGGTGTTGCCTTGCTGAGTTAGAGCTCACTTAGCACCTTACTTCCCAAAGGAAGTTTTACAGGCACAAAAATACATCAGGTCTTATGGACCTCAGAGCTTCCATGGGACCCAGTCCACTGAGAAGCTCCACAGCCAACATCTTGAAACAGAACGGTGAGTTTCAGGCTGTTCTCAGTAGGACTCCTGTAGGTTTGCTGGAGTACTCTTGCTAAAGACCCATATTAATAATTGTATCCTGTGGCACGGGAGAGAGAAAGGAGCTGCTTTCTTCTTTTCCCCAGTATCCCTACTTCAGACAAATGTTTGTGTTACATTTTAAGCTGTCAATGTGGTCCCAGTGTTCTGTTTGTTTTTAGGGCGGAGAAGAATCCCCAGCGTGTCCGGGGGTGGGAATGACTCAGCAGGGAAGAGCCAGGTCCCTCTCGGTGCCCAGGGTCCTGCGTGGCACCCACCTGCAGCTGTGCCCAGTGTGCCCAGAGCAGTGTGGCCGTGAGAAAAAGCAAAAAGCAGCAGAGGCAGCAAGGCTACAAAAATATTGTTCCATGAAATCATATTTGTGTTTAAAGTGCATTGAGTCCAAAGGGAAGGAAAATTGCTCTGAGGGTCAGATCAAAGCGGCTTTGAGGACTCAGTGTTAATGACAAAACGTCCAAGATTCTTGTTATTGTTGGAGCTTCCTGCTCAGGTTCCAGCCTTTGGTAGTAAATGCCACTGGCTGCTCTTCCAGAAGGGAAGGGAGCTGGTGTCCAGCCGCGTGCGTGCGTCTCCTCTGTGCTGGGGGGGCTCAGCTGGTCTTCGGCTTTGGG